>BQNB010087780.1:0-25514 GCA_026074375.1 Tanacetum coccineum | reverse complement strand
CACAGACCTTAAATCCCTAATTAGTTCAATCACTAAGATCATGTCAATTAATTTCCCCTCAAGTGGTGCAAGTTTAGAACTTACTAACAAACATCTAATTATTTAAAAAATGATAGCGAGACATTTTTACTGCCTAGGTGGAGCAAAACGACTACTCTCTTATCCCTAATCAACATACTACACCGAGCACCATATTACAGAACATAATTAGCAGCTAAGAAGCTTCCAAGAGAACAACTTGCACATGATCAACAATTTTAAACATAAGTGCTTCAAAACCATGAAAGGTTATACTAAGAACTAAGATACAACTTTGTTTGATAATATCAACATAAAAAATACAACTTTGTCAACCAACTTCCACTTGCATGATGCAAAAACTTACTTTGTTTGATCATATAAACATAAAAAAATACCAGTATTTACAAACAAAACGTATGTCTAACTTGTGTTTATCATTATGAAGGTAACCTAAACCATGGGACATAAGTTCGATTGGTCCCCTGATAGAACTCAAAAGCCCTAAGCTTGATGGGGAGTAGTTTTGCTTGTAAAGGAGATAGTTCTTTGTATGTTTAATGTGGGGAAGAAGAGTGATATGTGTGTGTGTTTTTAAGATGCATATAGATAGAATGAAAGTTACTTTGTATATAATAGAGATGGTGCGAGTGGTTGTTGAGTGAAATAAAGAAGGAAGTTGGAAGAGTTAGTAGTAGCATAAAAAATACAGCTTTGTTAACCAATTTCCACTTGAATGATGCAAAAACTTACTTTGTTTGATCATATAAACATAAAATAATACGAGTATTTAGCAACAAAATGTATGTCTAACCTGTGTTTATCATTATGAAGGTAACCAAAACCACGGGACATAAGTTTGGTCTGTCGCCTGATAGAAATCAAAAGCCATGAGCTTGATGGAGAGTAGTTTTTCTTGTAAAGGAGATATTTCTTTGTTTGTTTAATGTGGGGGAAGAAGAGTGATATGTGTGTGTGTTTTTAAGATGCATATATATAGAATGAAAGTTACTCTGTATATAATAGAGATGGTGCGAGTGGTTGTTGAGTGAAATAAAGAGGTTAGTTGGAAGAGTTAGTAGTAGTATTTAAGTGTCTTCTCAACTACCCATCATTTCATATCACTGGAAGATTAGCAGAGCTCATGGAAGCTTTTTTGATACAATAAGTGCCCATGCTTTTTCACTTTATCTTTTCTACTTATGAAACCACGTGAATGAATACAGAATACTAACAATTTTTCAACCATATTAATTTGGATTTTATAGCCATGTTTCCATATAAGCATGGTTAGCCATGCATGCATAAAGGTCTGTGTGATGGAAGAAGTTGTGAGAGTAAGGCACAACATATGTTTGAAATATACATGTGGTGTTAAGAACGAATAATCAACCATGTAATAATAAGAACACAAAACTTTTTAAGTATATGAGAATACTGAGACATGAGCACCATGTCAACTGTGACACAGACCTTAAATCCCCAATTAGTTCAATCACTAAGATCATGTCAATTAATTTCCCCTCAAGTGGTGCAAGTTTAGAACTTACTGACAAACATCTGATTATGTAAAAAATGATAGCGAGATATTAGTACAGCCTGGGTGGAGCAAAACGACTACTCTCTTATCCCTAATCAACATACTACACTGTTAGCCACGAGATCCATAAATAAATCTCATTAGGACACATCCCATGACAAACACTTGTTGAACATCATTAAGTTCACAAGCTGTTAACAAGAGTCCTACGCATTATCCTTGTGATTCTGCCAGAACATTCAGAGTGATACTCTTTAGTATTCACAATGACGAATGGAAATCCTTCCAGTGTCATCATCAAACAGCACTGCGGTAGGTGACTTGCGAGATTCTATATGAATCAAACTTGTGTCAACTGGAAAGAAACGATGGTGCGATTCAATGTGAATCAAACTTGTTCCAGGAAATGAATTGACGGCTTAATCAGAAAGATAGTAACTATCTGATTCACTCTTACCGTGTTGTCTGCTTTGAGACGTTCCGGTAATGAGAACTAGCAAGCATGGCAAATCTAATACATCTGTGTTAGAAGATCCTACGCTTTGAGTTGGAAACCCTGTCAAGGAGATTCTTTGAATCTACCTGATCATAGGTACAATATTTATACTGTAAAACGGTCCTACGGAACCAGAGGTTAATCTAGTCAAATCTGGACGAATGACAAAGCCATATTCGTCCACCCGCTTTATTGCTAACTGTTTTATTTCAGGATACATAAAGATGGAGATGGTGATGCCTCATTCCAGCTGAAGTCGGATTCATTACCACATGCTCATGCTCATTCTACAAAGACATTCTATAAGCATCAAGATTCAAAGAATCAAGAAAGCTCAAGTATTAAAGACAAAGTCTTCCACAAACTCTGATATTAACGATAACTCCTCATAAATCAAGCTTCGGGGGAGATTATTAGAAAGCTTTCAAGATGATGCAAAGTATGAGCATGTTGGTCAAGAAACAAGATCGTAAGGTGGCAAAGACATTAAAGACAAACAAGGATAAAGATTTAAAGATATTGGAACAAAAGACAAAGTCGAAAGACAATAACAAAGGCTCAAGATCAAATATCACAAAGCATGAAGGAACAAGCCTACAACAAGATAAAGACCAAAACAAAGACTCAAGAACTAAATGACAAAGCAATCTCAATAAGTCCAAGGAAGTAAGATTCAAAGACCTCGCTTCGGGGGAGATTGTTAGCCTCAAAATATTAAGTCGAACAAGGAAACTCGGTCTTTATTTATTAGTCGTTGTAATTGGCTAGAAAGGGAGTCGGGCTCGTGATTTAATCTAATATTGTATACGTTGCGGGCTAAAGCCCAAAACTAGAGCCGGCCCAACAACACTACACCTAGGCGTCACCCTAGGTTAGTAAGAAACTATAAATACCCCTCTCCATCCCATGGAGAGGGTGTTGGTCATTTGTATTTCATTTGTGCAAGTAATCTTCCATATTCTCTCTACTCTCTCTCTCTACTTTCTCTCTCTAAAATTCTTTCATTCTTCTATCTCTTTTCTTATGGTTTCTTATCATTGATTCATACCTATTTGTATGGAAGTGAAATGATATAATTCGGTACCGACACTTAGGAATCAAAAATTCACATTTAGAGAACTTAGCATATAACTCCTCTTTCTTAAGCAATTCTAGAACTGCCTTAAGGTGTTCTTCATGTTCCTTCTTGTTCTTGGAGTAGATAAGGATATCGTCAATAAAGACAATCACAAATTTATCCAAAAATGGCTTGCACACGCGGTTCATGAGGTCCATAAATACCGCTAGGGGCATTCGTCAAGCCAAATGGCATAACTTGGAACTCAAAATGACCATACCGAGTTTAGAATGCCGTTTTTGAATATCCTTTTCCTGTACTCGAAGCTGGTGATAACCTGATCACAGGTCTATCTTAGAATAAACACTGTATCCTTATAGTTGATCAAACAAATCGTCGATCCTTGGGAGTGGGTAACAATTCTTCACTGTTAGTTTGTTCAGTTCCCGATAGTCGATGCACATTCAAAATGATCCATCCTTCTTTTTGACAAACAAGATCAGAGCTCCCCAAGGTGAGGAACTGGGTCTTATAAAAGATAAATAGCCCTTGTCAGATAGTTCTTTCACTTGCTCCGACAACTCTTTCATTTCAGAAGGCACCAATCGATAAGGTGCTCGTGCTATAGGTGCATCACCGGGTATCAAATCGATTTGAAATTCCACTTCTCAAGTCAGAGGAAGACCCGGCAAGTCCCTTGGTGAATACATCAGGAAAACTCAAACTATTGGTAGTTCCCCAGTCGCTTCTACTCTGACTTAGTCCTTTTGTGCTCTTTTGTAGTAACGTTTTCCAAAAAGACTGGACATCCTTTTAGCATGTATTCTTGTGTTTTGGTGTACGAGATAATGTGGAGACGAGCCTCGTTTCCCCAGTTGCTTCTGTCACCGTGAACGATTAGAGTTTCATTTTGCCAGGGGATACAAATGATCTTCTCGGCACACACAATGATTGCTTGGTACTTTACCAACCAATCCATACCAATTATAGCGTCGAAACTACCAAGTTATATAGGCATTAAGTCTATGTTGAATGTGTGGTTCAGGATGTTTAATGTACAACCCCTAAGGATAGTGTTTAACCCAATTATTCTCCCATCGGCTAGTTCAACATCATAATAGTGATCTAATGCAGTTGGTGTGATATCAATTTGGGGGCTAAATGCAGTAGACACAAAACTCCTATCGGCACCAGTATTGAATAAGATATAAGCATAACGGTTGTTTAGAAGGAACGTACCCGTCATGACGTTGGAGTTTGGGTTTGTCCTTGCATGGCCTACCGCATACACTTTCACTGGAGCATTGACATTTCCAGCTGAGTTGCCTCGATTGTTGTTGTTCTTTAGTTTTGGACATTCCCTCTTAAAATGTCCTTGGGCACCACATTCATAGCAAGTAGTCTTCTGACCTGTCCCAGTGCCCCTTTGGTTATTAGTAGTGTTGGCATTAGCAGGACTCCTATAATCACGGGCCAGATGGCCAACTCGATTGCACTTGTGGAATTTGGGAGCACACGGACCATCATGGTGATAATTGCACTTAGGGCATAGGGGTTTAGATACCCTGTATAGCTTCTTCTCACCAGTCCCTGCAGCATAAGCCTTGCCGGTGTTCTGTCTCTTATTTTGTGGTTGTTGTTGTTGTTGTTGTTGTTGGTTATTATCTTGCTTTATCTTATTCTCTGTCTGACGATCAGCAAAAGTGCGGATTTTCTTATCCATTAGCTCGGTTGCGATTTCAACTGCTTCTTTGCATTGCTTTGGTTTCGACGCAACGTAACACTCCCATAAATCATGTCGGGAAGACCATCGACATATTTTTCAATTTTATCAGATTCTTCGGGAAACATCCTCCCGCACAACAAAGCCAATTCCTGAAAGCGTTGGGTATAACTTGTCAAGTCAGTACCCTTTACCTTCAGATCCCAAATCTCCATTTCTAGTTTCTTGATTTCATATTATTCGAGACAGATTTTAACATCATCATTTTCATGAGTGTTTTCCAAGGCATACCGTAAGCGGCATCATGACCAACTGTCTTAACCTGAGGTGTTTCCACCATGTTTAAAGCAAACTTGAATGGAGAGTGCCAGGTAGCACACTTGACTTATTCACAACTGTATAATTCTGATAAGAAAACAGACTCCATTGCTTTTAAAAACCATTGAGATAGACTGTACAACTCCTTCCGTGCTTGAGTTTAAAGTTGACAATTTGATAAAGACAGTGAAGTTACAATTCACTGGGGCAGTTCGTTCTATCCTTCTAACACCCGTTCTCGAAATATGGCTATCATCGCCATTCGTATTTCTGTCAGCATCACGTGCTGCCAAAGCAGAAGTAACGCCTTGGTCAATCATTGCCTTTTAGCTTGCATTAAGTTACAGAATGTGGTGGCGGGAGGTTTGTGGATTGTTGTTTTTTGTGTCGTGGTCCTTTTCTTTGTGATTCCATTTTTCTTAAATCACAAGAAAATATAATACCCGTTAGAATTTCATAAATCATAACCATGACATGCCAATACATAATAAAGTAAATGAATCAACAACAACACAGTGAAATATACAACAAAATTGAATATTAACAATGGATAAGCTAAATCGACAATCCATTCAATAAATAAATTCGATTATAAGATGTGACAATAATAACAACCATCCATATATAAATTGGAAAACATACATGAATGGTTCAGATACAAAACGATCACTACGATTAGGTTACAAGATAAAAGAATATATACAACCTAAAGCCATACTAGCCGGGAGTTACCTGTAATACTTAGTATGTTGTACAAAATAACTAGCCATAACATGATCTCTGAACTGCTACCAGCCTCCTTTGGTGCATCTGGTTGTACAGGACCTTTAGCGGGTCCATGCTATCTCTTGAACTCTGTCATCTGGGTTTGAAGTCTCTTCAGCAGCTTTAGTGCCTCAATGAACTGTGCCTGTCTCTTGCGGTCCACTGCCAGCAACTCTATAATTGCCGCCTGTCTCCTGCGGTCCGCTGCTTGCAACTCTGTAATCACTACCTGCTGACCCAATACAGTAGTACACAGTGACATAACCTTTAAACGTGCAAGATCACTAGCATCCATGGATCGTCCCCAAGCCTCTCAAGATATCTTAGCCTCTCTCTCCATTAGTAAACCTGTACGAGCATGTGCACACCTATCCCTATACAACATGTTAAGGTCATCCGACTCAGGACCATCAGCTGTCACATTAGGTTGTGCTCATCATCCAACTCCATAGCCTCATCTGTGGACTTTGCCTAATCCTAGTGGCAAACTCTGTCATCCATTGGCCCAACTCTGTGTCATTAGTCGTTGGTGCCCCTGGCATGTCTACCAGTATCTCCTCCCAAGTGTCGGTGATCCCATAACTGACATCTCTCTCTAGATCCTGCTTAATCTCCTTGTCTATAGTGGCAACAAAACCATAGTCTGCCCTGAAACCTCCAGGATTTCTAGCAGTAGGGGGCAGAACTAGCTCTCTCCTACCACACCTCATAACTTGAACCTATAGCGATACCTAACCACTACCAAGGTGATAAAGTAAACCCCCTGGTCTGTCTGCTCAACGTCCAGTAGAGAGCAAGATGCACAGGTGGTGATGAAATGTAGGTAGCGTGTATGGGAAAGGAGTTGAGGAGTGCCCTTGTATGGTATGGGTACCTAATGGTGGTGTATCTCTCTGGTGTGGGAGAGTAATGATAGGGGCGGTGGTTAATGGATGTAGAGGGCCTCAGCTCTCGCCGGATCAATCGCACTCGTGTATCCCAATGGATAAGTGGTACTAACAGTAATGGTAGAGGTGATATAGGTATTGGTGGTGAGGGAATCTGAGTATGGTGATGACCATAGGGAAAGTGGTGATGGTGGTGGAGTAGGTATAGCAAGGGAGTCTGGCAACCTCTGTATCAGACCAAAATAGCGTATGTGGCTTATCTCGGATTGATATCCTAGCAGTAACCCAGTATACAGGATGTGGTGGTGGTGTGGCCGCAGACTCATCGGTCTCAAACGGGCTCAGTCTCCTCAGCAGATGAGGCCTGATCAACAGCTGGTAAAGCAACAGCAGTAGAGTCGGCAGGAGCTGGGTGCTCCTCCTCCTTCTCATCCCCCTCAATATCAACATCATCATCCTCGTCATCATCGGATGACTCATCCTCATCATCGACATCATTACTTCCGTCGGAAGGATAATCGGCAGGATCCTCCTCAGGGTCCTCATCATCATCCTCCTCCGGATCCTCTCGGTATCCTACTCAGGAGCATAGCTTGGTGAATCAGCGGTAGGTGAGACAACAGCAGGTAGGGGATGCTCCTCAGCTGGGAGTACCTCATCCTCAAGTAGCATGAACTCTGGATAAACCGGCTCTGGAACAAAGTCTGGTAAAGGTGGGTACTCAGGACCCGGCACATAATCAAGAGATGGCGGGGCCTGAAAAGCAGCTACCACATATGCATATGGATCCTATGGCATTATGGGTGGTCCATCGACCCCCGAAGATCCGATGTCTGACAACCCTCTAAATGGGCTGGATACAGCAGTGTAAGTAACCATGGAATCCTTAGAATCCGACATGACTGTATCTGAAAATCCAAAATAGCTTATATTAGTATTTAATATAAGACTCTTATAGTAATATACATTTATATCATAACATGTACATCAATCATGAATGCATCTAGTCTAATCAACTAATGCAACAACTAGTGTATGTATGTCCCGTGAAAACCCCTTTTATATAAATGCAATGTTTGAAAAACGGTTATAGTCTAGCAAAACATTAGACAATGGATTCTCTATAACTGGCCTCTTTGATACTAACCTGTAACACCCTCAAATTGGGTCGCAGCGAATATGGGTTGGTGGTTTACTTCATAGATTCAATAACACAAGATAAAAATATAAGAACGACCAGTAAAAGCTGTTTAAAAACTGATACATTGGATATTAACAAATTGTTTGTTACAAAACCCGAAGCTTCACTTGTTCACAGTATGTTCAAAATACAAAGATTTCAAGAGACCCATTAAACAGATATACAAAATGTAATGCGACAAAATTCTTAATTGGCATGACATCCAAATCAAAACCACCAATGTATCCCTTGCACCTCGTGCCTTATTGATCCCTTGAAAAATATTGCTTAAAACGTCAACATATTGTTGAGTAAATTCATAGGTTTATAAAATGTATAATGTAGGACCACAAGATTTTCCCATGATAATGAAACAGATGCAAACATCATAGAATGTAATTACGTTTTCCTAAGCTCATGACACTAAAGCTCGACATGTATGAAATGCAATATAAATTGCCAACATTGCCCGTGATGATGTTCTAACACGCAAACATCCTATGCCCGACAATGGTAAAACGTTTCTGTTGTCCGGCAAACCGGCACAGTGAGCATGACTCACCCGAACGGGGATGTCAATCCCAAATAGATCTATTATAACATTCGCGCTCACAACAGTAATTGACAGTTCATGATAATGGGCTCAAATGGGTTATCGCTACTTAGGCAAACACGTAATCGTAATGTAAAATGTTCACTTGCGTCCAATTGTAAAACATGCATATCTTTCTCACCCAAAACTTATAAATCATTAAAGTGTAAAACGTGAGGCTATGAACTCACCTTGAGTAATGAATATCAGATTATATCACATAAAATGCGTCAGATAAACACCGAATGCAACCTAATTAATTATAGGCCGTATAATCCTAAAGCATTTTGAATAACTACTACCATATATAATTCTATATAGCTACATCACTATCTAATTGCGTTTGTGAAATCGTATTTATAAAGTTAAAACGTTTATAAATATTTCATTAGTAAAAACGACGTAACTTTATCATTTTAAGCCCGTTTCTTGCGTTTCTTATGTCCACGCTTTCGTATTAAGATGAGTTATCAAAATATTATATTTTCATATTTTTAGTCCCCTCATGAACAGTGATTTTTACTGTTCATGACAGTTTATAAATTTATTTTTATAGATTTAGTTATCGTAAAACCCGTAAATGTCGTATTTTATCCGATTTTAGCTCCGGATTTTATGATCTTATAGAGCACACGTCTTCGTAATTACAAATTATATCAAAATATAACATTTTAAAAAAATATGTATCTGTTATGAATAGTGATTTTTACTGTTCATAGTTTATAAAATTATTTTTATAAACTTTAATTACCGTAAACTTGCGAAATTCATAACTCCTTCGTTATTGATTGAAAAATTACGATTCTTATTGTTTTAGAATCCTAAAATTATGTACTATCTGGGAAAAATAATAAACCTTATATATCAGAAGTATTTTATAACTTGTTTTTATAAAATTTCTTTTATAACGCGTTTAATTAACGTATAACTTAAAATTAGCGTATCTCCTTCGTTATAAATTGGTTTTTCGAGTTCTCTACATGCCCACGATCCTTGTGACATGTAGTATTTTATAAAATCATAAAATATATATGTTAAATTCGAATTTCAAATAGAAGGTTTTGAACTTTTTCACCTTAAAATGTGTTTAAAATGATTTTCTAACTTTTAAGTTAATCATTTTGTTACAAGTCTATTACAACACTCATAATCACATGTCTTACATCCTTAGGGTCTCTAGTCCATGATTAGTCCATATATTGTCCAAAAATCACAAGATCCAAATGTGTACACACTTATTTATCCATGAACTTTCATAAGTATACTTTTTAGTTAACTTGTTTACATATACTTTTTATACATAACCAACACTTGTACATTACTTATACATCCATTATAACATGATATGAACATTCATACAACATATATAAAAGTTTAACAAATCATAAATAAGTGTAAAAATCCTTTTTACAAGTAAATTAAGTCCTTAGATGGTGATTAACTACATAAACATCATATATGCATAAAATCACAAAGTAAAGAGATTAAGGTTTTTAGGTAACTTAATATGATGTATGGTGATGAACAACAAAATCTAAACCCTTGTTTAGATTACAAACCCTAGCTTCTAAGACCTTGAAAACCCTAATTTCAAGTAAACCCTAATCTTGAACCTTTCTTGTTTAACACTTGTAAACCTTAAAGCAAACCTTCAAACCTTCTTGGGTTATCTTAGATATGATGTAGGAACACTTAGAAATATTGCAAATAAAATTTGTATGGGTGGTTTATGGTGATGATTTGGAGCCGTGGCCTAGGAAGAAAGAAATAGGAGAATTTTGTGTTGTTTACAGCTTAGGATTGAGATGTGTGTGTTATCTTTCCTAGTTTAGGCATTATATACCATCTTGACTAGTCAAGGGACACTTAGAGGAATTCTAGGGATAGTTGGTCAAGTACACATGAAAGTCGTGTAAGAAAATATCTAAATGTTCCCTAGAATAGAAGTGATCCCATGATTTCTAGGAAATGGATTAAAAATAAATATTATCTTGTATGCATCTTTATGAATCCGGTTCTATATGCATATGTATAAGATATTTTTGTAAAATTTGGGTATTGGGTATAATTATGGGTATTTATTGAAGCGTAGAAAAGTTTTGGTGGTTCCGGGAATGCCTAAAGGTATTTTATTGCGAAACGTAATCAATTTACGCAACCAATAAAAATAAAATGAACAAAGTTAATAATTATACTCAAAATAATTACTTAACACTTGCTTGATGTAAACATTTAATTGTTTGATGCCCGTTTACATTGAACGATAATTTTTAGCTTACGTGATTTAACTTAACGATTACGATTTAAAAGCAAACGCGTACAATACTAAAAATAAATAGTGAATATATTGACGTCGTAAATGACCCTAAGACACGGGGTGTTATATGTTATCTCAGAGGTACCTCATTTTGAACCCTATAATAATGATATGGATAATCAAAGTGTTTATGCAATGCAGGGTTTTGAACAAACACCAGTTGTTGATTTTACAGATAATGAGATAACAAGTGATAGCAATATCATTTTGTACTCTCAATATTTGCAAGAAACGCAACAGGAAGCTGTTCAAGATACTAATTTGTATGCACAACAAGATTCAATGATATTATCTGTGATTGAACAAATGTCTGAACAAATGATTAATCATGTAAATAGTTGAGAAAAGGCTAATCAATTAAAGAATAATGAATCCTTAACCGCTGAGCTAGAGAGATATAAAGAACGTGTCAAAACTTTTGTATAGAGACTTAATATTGATTTAGGCACTCGTGAAAAAATGATCGATTCTTAAATGGATGATATGATTAAGGAAAAACTTGCACTTAAGCAGCAAATTGACTTCACTTTGAAACAAAAAATCTTTCTAATCAAAATCAAGGAAAAGGTAATCTTTAATTGCACAACATTTACTGTTTTCAAAAATGAATCCAAAGAAAAAGAAAGTAAATATATCGACAAAGAAATTCTTTATAAAAGAAAATAAAGGAACTCGATAATATTGTTTATAAAGTGGGTCAATCTGCTCAAACAGTGCACATGTTAACAAAACCTCAAGTATTTTATAATGACACTCACAAACAAGCGCTTGTGTCACACCCCGTCAGCGGCAGAAACACATGAATGCGACATAATGATTCACATTGCACAAGATACAAGATCATACCATCTGAAGTTTGCAAAAGATTAATTTAAAAAGGTTTCATGTTTCATTCTAGATAAGTAAGAACTCAGTCTTAATCCCAACCCCTAAGGGTTTACAACTTTAATCTCTAATACCATCCTTTTACCTTGTAACAAACCACACCTGAAAATAATACTCAAAAACGTTAATAATAATGTTGGTGAGCTCGTAGGTTTGAAGAAAACCCAGTCGTTGTGCCAATATTTCAAATAGTGGACAATTGTGCAATATGACAGTGAATATCTGCAAAACTACTCAAAAACCATTACTTAGCATCCCCGTTAATCATGTACCATGACCTAGCATCCCCATTAGTCATCAAACAAACATATACCAATGCTCTTGGAGTCGCAACTCCGAGGTCATACGCACCTAAAGGCCTACCAGCTAGAGCATTTACTTAGGGAAGACCCTTCACAATCATAGCAAATCCAAGTTATTCTCATAGCTTGCCTTGCACCTCGATGCATGCAAGCACAATCATACCACATAGTATTCACATAGTAGTCATAAGCACATAAATTGTCCCCAAAACAAAACCACATTTTGCACAGTTAAGAAAAATAGTTCAAAACACATTTGAGTATCATTTTCCCCCAACGCGAAAGATTTAAAAAAGTTGGGGCAATGATACTATCTCGACAGATATAATAACCGCACAAATAATCCTAACCACAACAGGCTCAATATCTCTACAAACGCACAACGCTACAGCGTACCACAACACTAACATTTGAATTTTCGACCTATATTAATATTTTGTACAAAATTGCCTTATTGTACAACGTCTTTACTCACATCAAATTCTTACTCTTATTACAAAACCCTTATTCTTATTTCAAAACCCTTATTCTCATTACGAAACTCTTTATTCTCATCACAAAACCCTTATTCTTATTTCAAAACGTTTTGGTATCATGGTTGTGTGGTAATTAAGTAAAACAACTCGATGCACATGGGCTAAGTGCGACAGCAATACAAAATACTCAAAATAGACTCCTCAAACAACCACGAGACAATCGTCCAAGTGATTCGAGAAAATTTGACGAGAAACAAATAAAATCCAAAGATCCGAAATAAGAGAATAACATATCCGTAGTGTTAAAGTATATATATATATATATATATATATATATATATATATATATATATATATATATATATATAATACTATTTTATTATTTTCTTCTTTTTATCGGACTAAACGAGGTAAGTATAAAATCTTGCCATCTTAGTATGTCTACGTTTGATCTTTAATCTTGACACTTAACGTTCATTAAAAGTCACTTTTTGTCCTTTAGTCGAATCGACACAAAATAATCTTTCTATAATATTTTCTAAGTGTGATCCATTTTTATAAAATTTGACATGACCCGCGCGTTTGTAAGAGGTTCCCATGGTTATCAAACCTTAATTTACAAACGTTCACCACAATATTTCAAAGTTTCTGACAAAATGCCAAAAGTTACACATTACGAGTTCTTTAAGAAACCAAACACGACTATATTCGACTGGCTTAGTCATTTTTAAATCTTATTCAAGTATACAACCAATTTTATCTATTCTCATTGGCCTTATGGCACAAAATAGTCTTATTATTAGCCCATAATTGAAAAACAATGTAATTTAATCCATTATTGGGATGAAGCCAAAACATAAGCCCAAAACCAATGTATAAGTCCAAATCCAAAACATAAGCCCAATACCAATACATTTAAGCCCAAATCCAAAACATATATATAAGCCTAATATAAGTTGTAGCCCAATAATCCATAAGCCTAATATAAACTGAAACTAAATAAGCCATAAGCCAATATAAGCCGAAACCTGAAATAAGTCATAAGCCAATATAAGCCGAAACCAATATAGACCAAAACCCAATAAGCCAAAATCAGTATATGCCAAAACCCAAATATATAAGCCAAAACTCAAAATAAGCCAAAACAAAATAGGTCGAAACTTATTAAGCTCAAAACCAAAATAATATAAGCCGAACTAAATAAGCGAATGTCATAATAAGCCAAAATCCAATAAGACATAACCGAATAAGCAAAAGATAAGCCGAACTCGAATAAGCCAAGTGAGTATTGGGCCAAGCCCAATACCTCACCTCACTCTCGGTTGGGCCAAAATTAACCAAACAAAGCCCAAAATCAAATAAGCCCTAAACTAGTTTATTTTTAAGCCATGTTTCGCAATAAGCCCCAATAAGCACTAATAAGCCCTAGAAAATAAAAGTTTTCCTACCACAACAACCATGATATTAAAATGACCATTCCCTTGCCCTTTTTCTTTGTACACGACGCAACAAACACCCCTTTAACCAAACCGTTTTGCTTTCAAGTTTCAATTTTTACGACGATCAACTTGTACAATCTAACAATTAGACAACAAAAAAACAAAAAAAAGTACAACTTAAAAAAAAGTTTTAGAAAAACTTCAAGATTGATGATTTTTGGTTGGATTTTGACACAAGGAACAACCCAAACGTTGTTTAAACAATAACCTGGACACTAGAATCAACACAAGACTTCTATATCTTCAAGTTCTTGATCAAAGTCTAACAAAAATGTAAGTGTTTGTGTATTTGTGAAATCGGACGAACCAAAAGAAAAAGAGAGGAGAGAAATGATTTTGAAATGATGCATAAATGTGTGTTTAAGGGTGAGACAAAACCTTATGTACCATACTAGGACCTAGTTAAGCTAAAAACTTTCCTTGGTATCTCCCCTTTTGTCCCATACCCTGCCAAGGCATCCTATGATGCTCTGGATTGCTTTTTTTCATGTCGAGTTCACTTAAGACTTAAAAACTTTGACTCTAAAATATTACCCAAAGTTGTTTAGCATTTTTATTGAACTTTAAAACACTTTTCCAAGAACCTAGGTTATTTACACGACATATTTCCAACTTAGACTTCCAAAAATTTATTTGAACATTAGGGGACGTGTCAAGAACAAAATACGAGTTTAGTTTAAATTTAACCGAAACCCTTCTCACAAGTTTAGAAGTATCTCAACTTCAAAATATGACTTGTCATCTTAGACTTGTCCAAAACTTCACTTTAACGACCATTACGGACTTTACTTAAATTTCACGAAAAACACCCGTATTCTGATAACTTTTAAATCACACCTCAACGATTTACGTTCTAGATGAACGTTACCTAAAATTATGAAATTACTTATCATATAATTTTGTTATATTCACCCAAAATTATTATACATGTTCTCAATTTAACTGTCGTGTCGGTACGCACTGCGTGACAATTTTCGCTGAACACGGGAAAACTTCCTGGGATGCATTAAAATGACAACATAAACACTCGGATACAAAAAGATGAATCAAAAGTGATTCACTAACGAAACTCAAAACTCTCTCAACACTCGGTTAAACCGTAACCGTTTCACGTAAAATGAGTCAACCAAAGTCAACTTTTCATCTTTCTCTAAGAAAACTGACAAAATCAAGAGACACCGATATAATTATAGTATTTTAAAATACTAAGACTCAGGAAAAGTTTACTGGTTATCACAGTCTAACCCCCTTAAAGGAATTTCTCCCCAAAATTTAACTCAAATCATCAAGCACAACAATGGCAAAATTTCAATTCCTCAACATAATGCGCTAGTTCTCTACCGATTCAGTCTCTTCAAAGCGAGAGCTTACTTTTGATTCCCTTCGCCTAGAGAACTTAGTTCTAAAGTTCAGTCCTTACACTTCATTATGATCTATCTAGATCCCGTTTCACGCAACTTGATAGTCTTTCCTACTATCCCCTCAACTTAATAGTTCTCCCTAACCATTGGATTACATATTCAGTCAGGTGTCCCGATATGATCCAGTCCTCGATGCGACAGCAAAACTCTTAAAGCATTTGTCAGTATCTAGTCCCTCGGTTGTTCTATTCAGTGGTTTTAGTCCTCCAAGGGGTATGTGTTTCACACATCATGATTTACGCATTGCTCTCTCAACATCATCTAGGGTTCACTCACTATAATTTGCTTAAACTCTTCCAAGTAGATTTTACTTGTTTCGAGTAACTTGGGTTTCACTAGAAGGATCAAGATATCACTTAAGAAATGTAAAAACATACACCAAAATCATATCATGTTTTAATCGGGCTTACCTACCAATACGACAAAGTTCACCTCGTGACTCCAAAGGGTTTTACCTAACTCCGCGTTCTTCCAACGCAACGGTTCGACATGGCAACTTGAATATTTTTCAAGTTCGCTGGAACTCTAGGAGAGGTCCTGAGTTCACTTGGGAACGCGAAGATTCGTTCAAACAGAAATACCCACAACTCTTCACAAACCAGGCTTCGTCATCCACTACAAGGTCTTAAGCTTTGAGGACAAAGCTCTTTTAACGGGTGGAGACTGTAACATTTCTCAATTTCAGGTCATTTTACGACTCCTAATATTCGTCACTATTTATTTTGGTCCGATACGTGTTTACTTTTAAATTGACTTTTAAGCTAAATCGCGTAGACTAGAAATAATCATTTAATGTAAACGGTCATCAAATAAATTAAGGTTTACATCAACAAAGTAATAAATAATTATTAAGAAAATAATTATTAACTTTGCGTATTTTATTTTTGTTGGTCACGTAAAAGGTTTACGTTTCGCAATAAAATACATTTGGACACACCCCGGAAATACCTAGACTTACCTAGACTCAAACCAATACCCACATTTAAATCCTTAAACACAAATTTGATAAATTCTTGTGTTACAAACCCATTTAGGGCCGAATATGAGTTAAAAACCACAAACCATTCGTCCTTGGTGATTTGCTAGCTAACAAAATCTCTTATCCTTAAAAGTACTAGTACATCCTTGGTTTAATTAATACTTGTCCTAAATGTTTCCTACTAGCCAATTACCCAATGGTTAATAACCATTTTTCTTCCTTATTTCCTTTGTGTCGCGGCTAAGCATGATCAAACACACAAAATCCTTAAGATTTCAAGTATCTAGCAAATCTTGTACAACATTTGAGTAATTAAAACTTGTACTTAAGTGGTTTATCAAGAAACCATGGGAGATTAACTAGGAACCCTCTAAACCGCCCCCATATGGTTCGTTTCTAGCTAAGTGAGGACCAAGAGGGACTAACTAGCTAATGTGCCTATAAATACATACTTACAAGTTCACTTAATACATTTTCTAAAACTTCCAAACTCTTTCTCAAAGCTAAACTCTCTACATTACTCTTTATTTCATTCGGCTCATAATAACCGAACCATATACGAACCCACATTTGCTTCTAAGGATTCAAGATACATTTAAGATCGAGTATAAGGATATCAAGAGGAATCACGAGCTAAGAAATTGGGTATACAAGCTTTGAAGCTTGAGTTTTTATACACGTTTGGGTGTATACATCTCGTGTGTACTTCATAATCCACAACCAAGGACTAGGACCTTTGTAAGTCTCGAAATATAACCATTCGTGTCATATTTTCATTCGTCATTTTCTTGTCTAGTTGATATGTCACGTAAATTTCGATTGGAAAACATACGTGGGCGTGAACATGCATGGTTCGACCCATGCATGGTTCACACACCTATATTAAGCATATAATATGCCTTGTGTGGTTCTAACATGAATGAAACACGATTAAATATCAAGCTAAGGATTAAACGTTCATAGAAACCTACGAATGAGAACCAAGGTGTTCATGAGCTTGTTTTTGTTAAAAACACAAATCCTATATGTAAACATTCGATGTAAACGAAACCATTTGGCTTGGGAACGCGTATGATAGCTTATTTAGCGAATGCATGTGAGTAATTGTAACATTTCGTATTTTTAGGTCATTTTCGACGTCATTTATTTCACTATTTATTTATAGTCTCGTACGCGTTTTCTTTTACGTCTTATCCTATAGTTAAATCGTGTAAGCTAAACATTATCATTCAACGTAAACGGGCATCAAACAAATTAAAGTTTACGTCAAGCAAACATTATATTAGTTTTTACGAAAGTAATTATTATCTGTTATATTTTATTTTTATTCGTTTACGTTTCGCGATAAATTATGTTTAGGCATTCTCGGAACCACCAAAATTTATCTACGCTTCAACAAATACCCTTTATTATACCCAATACCCAAAATATTCATAAGTTCTACCCAATTTATAAGCTCTACATGCTTATTAGGAGTCCTACGAACTTATTGCAACTAATATAGATCCCTAGTACCTTATAAAAATCAAACGGCTCCTTATTGGGCCTGATTAGTCCATTTCGTGGACCCACGAGACCCATAAGCCACAAATAAGCTTCAACAAATTATTTGTGAGCTCAAACAGCTTAAAAGGCCTATTATAAACTTAACAAGGTTATTGGACCCTAAAGAATTAAGCCCAAACCTTTAAACAATTATTCGGGCTTACATTGGGGCTAACCAAGCCCCATTTACGAGCTAAATTGCTAAATGAATAAGCCACGCATATGAAACAGCTTATAAGTTCTATAATAAGCCTTATTAGTATGGAAAAATAAGTTGAAATCAATAAGAGAACCCTAATGGACCTTTTTGTTAACATTCGGTTAAGGTTGTTGGGCCAACGAGCCCAATAAGCTCCAATAAGCTAAAATAAGCTACTCCAAGCTTATTTTTCATTCAAACAGTTTCATATGAGCTTATATAAGTCAAATGAGAGCTTATGTACCCTTGGGGAAACTGGATTTGGACCATTTAAAAGCTTATTGGACCCTAACGGGCCCATTAAGCCAAATAAAGCCAAAAATGAGCTCATCCGAGCTTATTTATAAGCTGACCCAGCTAAGATGGCTTATTGGAGTCTAATAAAACCAATTGCCACATGTTAGAACTTAATCGGGCTAAAAATGTGATTTTTACAAGTTAAGGGGCTAAATATGTCAATCTTGAAACTTAAGGGTGTGAAACTGTTAACTCACTATTTTGATAACTTAAGAGATTGTTTTTGTCAATCTGAAACTTTAGGGGCTATTAGAAACATATAAGTTCCTAAAGTGTAACTTTGTAAAGTTGAAGGACAAAATATGTACAAATATAAACTTAAGGGGTCTAGAGTGTAAATGTTACATTTTCATAAACTAGAGGGGCTGTTTTGTAATTATAGAAAACCTAAGGGTATTTTATAAATAAAAGTGATTTCATAAACACTTGACATATCGGGCGAATTTTATTCGGTATATTATTACAAGTTAAACCTCGAATTAATAAATACGAATATTTATTAATAACTTTTATACGTATACAAGAACGTATGAGATCGTATACCTTCCCAAGATCCATCAAGCAAATACAAATACATTAAACTTGTACACCACCACACAAGTGATAACATAATTTATATATAGATATTTAATATTTTTAATATATATATATTTATATTTTTATTTATTTTTTTTTGTATATTATTTATTTTTTATATTATATATAAACTAGACATTTATTGTAGTTTATACATTGAGTCTTTAGCCTAAATTTGTAGACTAAGACTGGCCATATTTACTTAGGTATTTGACGGTGTGATTCATACTTGGATATCTATTATCATTTTCAAAGGACTATTTACTAAGGTGAGTTCATAGCCCCATGTTTTACAATTATTTAAATGATTTACATCTTTGGGGTGAGAACATGTTTGTTTTACAAATTGGACGCAAGTGTACATTTTATACTATGATTTCGTGTTTGCCTAAGTAGCGATAACCCACTGAGCCCTTTTATCATGAACTGTCAATTACTGGATTGTAAGCGCGAATGTTATGAGTAGATCTATTAGGACTGACATACCGTTGGGTAACTTGCTATCACCAGAGTCTCGAACGTTATAACAATGTACAGGATTTGGGATGTTTCGGGTTAGATACATCATTCATGGGCATTATTGGCAATTTATTGCATTCATACATGTCGATCTTCAGTGTCATGAGCTTAGGAAAACGTAATTACTTTTTAAGATGTTTGCATTTGTTTCTTAATCATACACTTAGAAATCTTGCGGTCCAACTATTGATTTACATAAACTTGTGAATTCACCAACTTTATGTTGACGTTTTAACATGTTTTCTCAGGTCATAGCGCTCGGGAGTGCTCAGATACTTTTGGGGGTCACTCTTTGGAATGAGTCAGTTCTAAAGGTTGGGACGGTATTTATATTTTGGGAACTATTTGATATAAACCGATATTCTTTACTTATATTGTCGAACAATTTAAAGCCATGAGCTTATGTAATGAATAAGCATTTTGTTAATCCAATGTATCTTTTTAAAAACGACATGTTAGTGTTCGTTCTCATATCTTGTGATATTGATCTATGAAGTAACGCCCTCGGATATTCAACATTCCGCTGCTACACAGTTCTTGGGGTGTTAAACTAATTCATTTCATTAAAATTTAAAATACAAACATAAATTTAAAAATACAATACGGAATTCAAAAATACAATATGAAAGTTGAAAATGCAATATTATAAAAAACTTTACATAATAATGTTAAACTAATGAAACTGTATCCTTACGGAAAACCTTAACCACATTTCTCATTGTAATGTTAAGGTAATGCTCTGATGGTTTGGGAGTAAAAACAGAGACATTAGCAAGTATCATAGCAGCTCCCTCAGTAATATCCTTTGCATATCCACCCTCACCAATGACTTTGTGATGTACTGTTACATGTATTGTTCTTGAGAGATCTTTCATAGTAACGTTAATATAGCCAAGCGTGTCCGGAGAACAAGAATTAACTATTGCAACAACTTGCTCAAGTTTTCCTTTTTTGAGAAAGTTATTGATGTCCCCAAACAGCCAGTTATAGTGCCACCAGTAGCAATCACATAATTAGTGGCGCTAAACCACTCCCCACTATTAAAATCATCATCCTTACCCACATCCTCAACAACCTTCTGCATGTATTATTGGGTCGACATTAAATCCCCATCCGAATCAAGAATAGAACCATTTTCTCTAAGCAGCTTGGCGCGTTGAAAAACACCCGCATGACCGGTCGTATTATCCTAACTGGATTTGGGGTTGAGGAAGATGGTTCAACACATGTGCTACTAGAGAGCTGAACAATACCCGCAGGACCGGGTATTATGGTAACTGGATTTGGGGTGTATGGAGATGGTTCAACACGTGCGCTACTAGACGAACGTAGAACAAGTGTTAAATGGAGATCATACATATCTTATATATCAAGACTGATTCACATGGATACAATTTTAGTTATTGAAATTGGAAGCCATTTGGGGAGAGTTGGAAGAGGAAGTTGTGTGATATAATGAGAGATGTGAGATGCTATTTATAAACGGAAAACTAGGTTGGAATTCTCAAACATTACTCCTTTATTTAAAACATTACAATTAAAAAAAACAATTAAAACATTACACTAAAAATAGTTCCTAATCTAATGACTCGTATTCTGAATCATATCTCACCACCCCAAATTCCATAAAGAATTCATCATCATCAGCTTGTTTTTGCCTAATTTTCTCCTCTCGTGCTTTTTCATCCATTGCTTGTTCTTCTAATGTTTCTCTTAAGGCTTCTTCATCTAGATGTAGTTGATGTAGCTCTTTCTCAGTAAGATATAAATCAGCCTGTGCTGACGAACAACCTACACTTTCTTGTGAGCGGTAGTAGTATTTTTCCAGTAGCCAAGCTAACTTAGCATCCATTTGTTTTTCTAGTTTTGCCGCATTTCCATACATAGAAAGATTCAGCTCGTAATCTTTAGCAGAACCTTCTTTTAAGAAACTGTCGATCAAAGCATGGCTCTCTTGTGAAATGTCATTACATTTCTCATAAGCATTTCTAAGATCGTCTTTAGCTGTGCATGAATTTTCAAATTGCAAGGGTAAATCCAGAATCGCGTTTGAAGACCTCTTTTCCTTCGTCAATTAGTTTTTGAAACCAAAGACTCGACTTCAGAACGGTGTGTGGAATGTGAACAAAGCATTTAAAATTTTAAGCCAGTTAATGTTTTTAATTTTTGTTTGGGATTAAATGTGAAAATTAAGTAAAAAAGAGGTATTTTATAGTATAAAAGAGGGTATAATTAATTTTTTTTATACCACAATGGCTAGATTTTAAAATCAAACTATTTAAGCCTTTTGTCCTTATCTACGTCATGGCTATAGCGAGATATACGATTTTGAGTGGTGGCGAGCATGCATGGTGTGGTGGCGAGGGTTACGGCGAAGCCACGTCGTCTGTGACGAGCCCCCACCACCACCATACTCCTTCTTCTTAGCGATGCAAATAGATAAACATCCTCCGCAAAATGGAATATTTTTATATTGATGGAGACAATGATAGAACCTACATATTCTCTCCATTTGTCTGGATGATTATAAGATTTGAGGTCATTGTGATTGTGTGATATCGATGTAACTGGGACAAAATTTATTAAACTATTTTGAAAAGTATGATGTATCGAAAGACTATCGAACTATTAAACTTTTTACCTGTAAGTCACCAATATATTAAAGTTAACTTATACGTCACCTAAATATGTTTTTTTTCACGTTTAATATCGATTTCGGCCAAATTAATTTTAAAAAACTTTCAAACAACAAGAATAAACCTAGATATAAAGATTTCGGCCAAATTAATGTGAAGAAAGGTCTAAGAAGCTAGAGCAAACAAAAATTTAGGTCCAATGACATTGATATTGATTTCTTTAAAGATGAAGCTGCTGGATGGGAGTCAATTGCTGAAACTAGAAACCTTGAAGAGTTTGAATTAGAAGCCTCGAAGGAAGTTAGGAAAAACTGGATAGAGAAAGATAGATGTAAAAGTGATATGCTTAAGCAACAATCAAGAGTTAAATGGATTCACGATGGTGACTAAAATACAAAAATTTTCCATGCTTGTGTTAGAAGTAGAATGCGGAAAAACAACATGAGAGGTATAATGATTACGGTGTTTGGTGCGAAGACCCTGTAAATATCAAGACAAAAGTCTTTAATTTCTATAAAGACGCATTTAAAGAAAATTCTCAGATTAGACCGATTCTAAGGGGTCACATGTACAAGACCATTTCACAAACTCAGAAGGAAGAATTAGAAGGGATGTTTGGCGAGGATGAGGTTTGGAACACAATAAAAGGATGTGGAAGTAACAAAGCGTCGGGTCCGGATGGATTTAACTTTCGCTTTATTAAAAAGTGTTGGGCATTATTATATAGATCTTTGAAAGCATTGGAATGGTTTTGGGAAACATGCTTTATTTCAAAAGGATGTAATCCGTCGTATGTGACGTTAATACCAAAGATTCAAAACCCGATTGGTTTGAGTGATTACAAGCCTATTAGCTTGATCGGGTGCTTTTATAAAAATTTTGCTAAAATTGTTGCTGAAATAAATAAAAGGTGATTGGTGGGCTGATAGGAGATGAACAAAATGCATTTATAAAAGGTCGATTCTTTCTTGACGGGAGTTTAATTGCTTACGAAGCGTTTTAATTTTTTTTTAAAGAAAGAAGAAAAGGGGAGAGCATTTTTCTAAGATAGATTTGGAAAGGCATGATGATAAGACATAAACTAGAAGTTTATTACAAATACAATGGGTCACATGGGTTTTGGCTAAAAATGGTGTAAATGGGTGAAAGCGTGCCTCAATTCGGCTACGGTTTCGGTTCTTGAAAATGGGTCACCAACGAATGAGTTCCTCCTGGAGAGGGGTGTGAGACAAGGTAATCCTCTATCACCATTCCTTTTTTTGAAAGCGGCCGAAAGTCTTAATGTAACATTGAACGATGCAGTTTCAAGAGGGATTTTTAAAGGAGTGAAAATAGGTCTCGATTGATTAATTCATTGTTTCCATCTCCAATTATTCGACGAACGTTAGTATTGGCGAAAGAAGTAACTGATCAAATATATGTGAGAATTTTCAAGTGCGTACAAAATGCGTCTGGTTTAAAAATTAACCATTTAAAGACAAAAATTTATGGTGTTGGGGTTAGAAATGATGAGATCAAAAGGCTTGCAAACCGTATGGGAGTCTAACATGGTTTCTTACCATTTACGTACCTTGGGCTTTTGGTAGGTGTTAACATGAAGAAAATTGTGTGCTGGAATGGGAAAGTTGAGAAGGTGAAAAAAAATTAGCAGGGTGGAAATCTAAAATGATATCTTAGGGGGGTAAACTAACGTTGGTGAAATTGGTGCTCGAAAGTCTCCCACTTTACTATTTTCCATCTTTCGTAGACCTTTACATGTTATTAAAAAGATGTAAGACCTGAGGCAAAACTTTTTTTTTGGGGTGGAAATGATGATAAGAAAAAATCGGCGTAGGGGAAATGGGATCAGGTTATTAGTAAGTCGAGTGTTGGGGGTCGATATCGGCAACCTAAAAGCTTGTAATTTGGCTTTATTAGGAAAGTGGTGGTGGAGGTTTCTGGTAGAAGAAGACAGACTTTAGGTTAAATGAATCAAAAGTATCTATGGTGAATATAGAGGGCTAGGGAAGGAGGGTGTGTCTGGTAGATGTAGTAGCGGAAAGTAGAGTGACATAATTAAAGTGGGGAATGATATTAAGAAAACTCATGTTCCTTTTATAGGATCTTATAGAAAGAAGGTTGGTAATGGATATGATGTGAGGGTTGCGAAAACTTCACAGGAAGTTTTACAATCCTTAGGCAGTGTATTTAATCACTGCAGTGTAGTATATGCAAGACTCAGGAGTTGTTATCATTCTCTTGGGGAATAGGTGGAAGGCTCGGACACGGTCTAAGAATTCTAAGGGGTTGAGAGAGATTTTTTTGTGTTTTTAATTATAAGTATCGGTAAATTATCATGTTTAAGAGGTTGGTTTGTTTAAGCTAATTAAACAAAATATAATCTACACCACTAGTGATAACTTTATGATAAAAAGATGTATATTTACCTAATCATGCACTATGTGCTGACGAGTGTTCAAAGTCATCATATAGTTGTGATTCGCGGTCTTCTTTTGTTAATTCCGAACCCTCTAGGAGCATCTTCACATTATCCCATATGTCCTTTGCATCTGTGTAAGGATTAATAAGGGTGTAGATGTCCTTTGGAAACCCTTGAAGTATGATGTTTGTTGCCCAAATGTCAGCGTTGTACCTTTCCTTATCTTCAGGTGACAAGTCAGAATAGACTCGTGGTCGTTCTGGACCTAGATGTGGGGCACCTTCAGTCCCTTCAGTTAGTGTTTCCCGAAATGTCCCCATCTGAAATGATCCTTCATCAATTGACTTCAAAATGTTCACACCATTCTCTTTACCCCGACAATACAATCGAATACGTTGTTGCCATGATGCAAAGTCAGTCCTATCAAGCATAGGTGGTCGGGTATCTGAACAGGCACATTGGATGTCTTCCGAAAGATTAGCCATCTTAATTGATTGTGAAATGATTAAGTTGATCGAACAATGTTTAGTGATTGTATGTTAAAAGTGGTGATTGATTGTGTGAAATGGTGAACTGTTGTAAAGGTTTGTTAGGATTACACGTTGAAGAAATTAGTTCAAAAATCCAAAAAATCAATAACTCGCTGGAAGAGAGTAGATAACTCGCTGGCAAGAAATTAAATTGATAGAGTTCCTGTTCACAAGTCAGTAGAAAAGAATCTTCAAAAACCTGTAACTCGCTATGCTTAACTCGTTGGTAGAGAGTAGACAACTCGCTGGCAAGAAATTAAATCGACAGAGTTCCTGTTCACAAGTCGCTAGAAAGAGATCTTCAAAAACCTGTAACTCGCTAGTATCTAACTCACTAC
>BQNB010087779.1:2711-24465 GCA_026074375.1 Tanacetum coccineum | reverse complement strand
GGCCACTCTATGTTTAATTGTATGTGACTAAATATACCAAAAAACATGCTTTGTTGGTTGTATATTGTTTACGGTCACTAAATTGTATAGTCATACAAAAAACGTGGATACGGACACTAAAGCTTCCTTATGTGTGACTAACTCGAATGTGTGACCGTAGGTGACCTACGGCCGCGCAACCTTTTGTCACACACGAAACTTTTTGCGTGTGTGACTATATGTATATATTTTGGTGTGACCAATACCACTTTTTGTACTAGTGTAATCAGAGAACGGCTTATCAGGTTAAAAAAAACTAAACCAAACTAAACCTGAAAATCTCTTTCACTGCTCGAATCATTCAACAAACAAACAACCCGAAATCATTCTTCCATAAATCGAACGTACGATACAAATTAAATTCAAACTATAACATAGATTGAAAAGGAAAATACATTAAAGCATAATCTATCCTACTACTAATCTACTGCTACTCCTATCCTCAGCTACTACTCTAACCTACGAAAGCTAATCAAAAAAGAAAAGAATGAAACAAAGAAAATATATATGATAAAAGATAACAATGATCTGCTCCTTATATCCTCCTTTATCAACTTGCGTCTTCCGTAAGCCAAATAGGGCCTCCTCCCTTTTGTACATGTGTTACTGGGCCTAGGCCTCTTTTCAATCATATGGTCCAAGTTAATGTGATTGAATAAATGACCCCAAAGTGGGGTGCGTTTTATATCGGCTATCTGCTCACCCATCTTTTTTTATAATATGCGCCATGTATAAGCAATGGTAACAAACATGGGCTTCCCTTTCTTTTCTAAATTGGGCTGAATTTTATAATTAAGTTTGTTGGGCCGAGTGTTGACTCTTGTTTGTTGGGCCAAAAATTGCATTTCTGTTGCTGGGCCATTATTTCTCTTCTTCATCAGCTGGGCTTGTGCAAGTTGTATTAATACTTGAGGTTTTAATAAACATGGGTCGGTTCGACCCATATAAATGGTGTCGTGCCGACCCAATAAGAGATGTAGGCACCGCAGACTCGAATTTCCGTGCTCTTTCCAAAGGCATGCTCGGGAAATATTAACGACTTCATCTTGATCTCGAATAATTAGTAAACTTGATCGAATCAAACCCGAAAATTTCTGTTTTTGCTTTGTTTTCAATCCTTAGTACCTGCAAGATATAAAAACACAAACAAATATATTTGCAATAATATTAAGCATATTTCATGTTTTTAGTTCAATTAATAGTGTTTTCTGGGTTATAAATGATGTGTGTTTAAGGATACATCAAATTCTCCCACACTTAGCCATTGCTGGTCCCACACGCAATGTTTATAAAACATGCCCGAAAATAAATAATTAAAACCCCCTAACTTATGACCCCTCACAATCAAACAAGAACAGAAGATCCATTAAGAAAGGTTTAAAAATTATTTATTTTGAAAGCGCCCCCGTTTTAACCACTTATTCAATAATAGATAAAAAAACCAAGATAAATTTTTTATAAAATTTATTTAAAAAGGCTTTAAGAAAGAGAGTTCGTCATCCTCGATTTTCATAATCCCCAAACCAAGTTTGATATGTGTTTATTTACATATCTTTTTTCCTTATTAAAATGAGCTTAAAAGACCAAAAATATATGAAAAATACATTGTATATGTGTGTTTTATGATTTATGTCTTGCAGGTAACGGATGTATCAAAAATGGACAAAAACAATGCCAAAAAGAACAAAACCCGAGCACGAGATTAGAAGAGTGCAAGAAATCAAAGCCGAAGGCATATTCAATTTTAATGGGCCAACCCGTACCCATTTTATTGGGCCGGGTCAGCCCATTATCACTTGAAATATATAAACCTAAGCCTTTTATTAATCCTAAATTCCAAAACCCTTTATCCATTAATCCTGGCCCAAGAATAAACCAAGTCAAAGCCCAACTTCACCCCCAGGTCAAAGTCATGATATAAACACACCCGGTTAAAATTACTATTCATCGTCTCCCTTTCCCTCTTTTTTCACTTTCACCCCACAACGATTCACCAGGATAAATCCACATCTCTCATTCGTTTTCATCCTTCTAGAAGCTAATGCCTGACACCTCTGACAGCATATTTTGCCACGTTGGCAATCCTGAGCTCCCTCATTGGCTATTGATGTGTGGGAGAAATCAAGGGCTCAAGATGATGGATTAAGAGGCGGTTATGAATCAAGGGCTCAGATTAGTTGATAAAGATGCCCCTCAGGAGCCTAGAAGCTTCCCTCGGATGCTATAAATAAGATGGTCATTCACACAGTAGAAGACATCTAGCTTAGTGTAGTTTAGGAGTAGTGTAGCTTATTTACTTAATTTTCAGCTTATTTGTCTTTTAAATATTGTAATTTCTCTTTTCAAAGAATGTAACCTCTTAATTATTAATAAAATTCAGTTTACTCTTAAATTGTGTTGCATTTATATGTTTTACTTTTATGCAAATTTTATCTAAAATGTGTTTTAGATTTACTTAATAAGCTCATTAAGCTCTTTTCTACCTAAAAAGCTAGTTCATACTCAGTTTAGCTTATTCAAAGCTAAACTGAATAAGCTTTCACTTTAATCATTCAAAAAGTCAGTTTAAGCTTTTGGAAGATAAGCCAAACCTGGAAGGGCTTATAGGGACTTTACCAGCTTATCTCTGATAAGCTGGAGCTTGTAGATAAGCTCATAGAGCAGTTTTAGTCCTTGTTTAAGCAAAGGACAATGTACATGTTCTTATTCTCTATTTTTAGCTTAAATTTTGTTCAGCTTATTAATCTGCTTATTAATGCTTATTGTTGCTTTTAATTGTGCTTAATTTGTTTCATGTTAGCTTAATAAGTCTTATATATCTAGTTTTCATCATTAGTATTAGTTTAGTTTGGATTTTAGTTGAATCTGTCGATTTATTAGTGAAAACAACTTATTAGAGTAGCTTATTATTAAGTACTTATTTCTCCTAAGTTTTTGCTTATTTGCCTTTGTTTACCTTTGGTCTTAATGTGTTTTCATAGTTTGAAGCTTATAATGGTCTGATTTAGTTTAAAAATGGGATTTCTAGATTTAAAGAGGTGTTTAGGTCAAGCACTTTTGATACAAGAACTTGAGTTAATCTTGTTTTCATGGAACAAATCAGTTTCCACAAGCTCTTATTAAGTCTTAATGCAAGTTTTCATAAGCTCAGAGTAGTCATTATTAAGTTTTGAAGGTTGTTTTATCTCAAACTCAAGTCAGATATTCAATTACTACTTATTAGAAGGATTTCTTAAATCCTTACTTAAGATATGTTTTTATTGCTTCAAAATGGTTTCACTAGCCTCACTTTAAATCTGTTTTGCGTCAATAGGAAATCCTTTTGTGAGATTTTTATAAAAACAGTCTAGTTTAGATAGTTTGTTGGTGTTCTTAAGTTTTTTTTACAGACCATTTGAGGCCAAATCATAGCTTTCTTTAGGTTAGTTTTTGTTGGAATTAGCTTATTGTAGCTTGTGCTTAATCTATTTTAATTTTTTAATGTGTCAAAATAATTTTAGAGTCTTAAAGTTAAGAATGAAATCTGTCATTCATCTCAAGAAGCCAAATAGAATAGTAGTGTGTCTGTCATTTTCAATTGCCCTTTTACTAGCTTATTTCATTTCCTTTTTGCTTAATCCTAGCTTAAATGTGTTCTTTGAGTTCCAATCTCTATCTGTTTCATTGTTTTAGCTTTTACCTTTTTCTTATTAGTTCAATAAGTTAGTTCAAGAAGTGTGAAAAGAGTCCTTAGAATCCATTCTTGAGTATGCTATCTGTATTGCTTTTTTAATGTTTTTCAGCTTATTTGTTATACTTATTTTTAATCTTTTAAGCTAATTAGGTCTAGCTCATTAACT
This sequence comes from Tanacetum coccineum, assembly GCA_026074375.1. Classification (NCBI taxonomy): domain Eukaryota; kingdom Viridiplantae; phylum Streptophyta; class Magnoliopsida; order Asterales; family Asteraceae; genus Tanacetum; species Tanacetum coccineum. The sequence continues at coordinate 20,587 of BQNB010087779.1, read as the reverse complement.
GTTTTCAGCTTATTTGTTTTCATATGTGCTTATTGTGTCTAAAATATCCCTGTGACAGCAAAAAGACAACAATACCCTCCTATATAGTTGCACCGTTAAAAATTAGACCCTCGTTAATAATTAACGAGAAATGGGCGTTGTGGGGGGGTGGAGCAGAGGTCCGAGAGTAGGGGGGGGGGGTGATTGGTGGTGTTGGGGGGTTGGTTGGTTGGGTGTGGTGGGGATTGTGGGTGCGGGTGGGTAGTGGGGAATGTTGGTGGCGTATGAGGTTGCGGCGTTGTTGGCGCACCCCTGTCGGGGTGTCGTGGGGGCGGGTGTGCTGGGCAGCTGGTGGGGGGGGAGGGTTGGGGGGTGGGGTGGCAGTGGGGTAGGGGTGGGGGGGTTGAGAAGTGGGGGGGTGGTGATGCGGGGGGGGGTGGTGTTGAGAGTGGGCGGGGGGTGCGGGTGGGTGAGAGGTGGAAGGGCTTCCGAGGGTTGGCGAGGGGGGTGGAGGTGGTGATGAGTTGGGAGGGTGGATGCGGGAGTGGTTGTGCCGTAGGAGGGAGGGGGAGGACGTTTGTGACGTGGTGTGGGGTTGGGCGCGTTTGTGATGGTGAGGGTGGTGTGGGGGGGGGTTAGGAGCATATCTGGGGGGGGTGATTGGGGGGTGGTGTGGGTATGTGGTGGGTTGTTGGTGTGGTGGGGTTGGTGGGTGGGGTGGGTATGGTTTGGGGTGGGTTGGGGGGGGTGTGGGGGTGTTTAGGTGGGGTGTCACACAGATTGGACCAATACAATATTTGGGGTTGGGCGGGTGGAGAGTCGTGGGCGGGGTAGGTCGCGCTGAGGGGGGTTGTTGTGTTGGGTGAGCTTGGGCAAGGCGTGCGGGGGGGTGCGGGAGTGAGGGTGATAGTGGATATGTGTTGGTGGGGGGGGGTGGTGAAGGGGTTGTGGTGTGAGGGAGTGGGGGGTTTATATGTTGGGTGGAGGGTTTGTGGTGGGTGGTGGGCGGGGGTGGGTGGGAGGTGTAGTAGGGGGGTGGGGGGGTAGGGAGGGTGGGTGTGTGGTGTGGGGATGTGGGGGAAGTTGGTATGTGGGTGGAGGCGCCTATGGGGTGGGGGGGGTGGGTGGTGGTCTCGTTTTGTGGGAGGGGGTGTTCGGTGGGGATGTGGTGGCGGGGTTGGGTGTGAGGGGTGTTGGTCGGGGGTGGGTTGTGATGTTGTGTGGGGGGTGGGTGAGGTGGGTGGTTGGGGGTGGGTGGGTGCGTGGGCCGTGGGTGTGGCGTTGAGCGTGGGGTGCGGATGGGGGGGGGGGGGGTTGGGTGTGGTGTGGGGTTCTGCGGTTTGGGGGAGGGTTGGGGTGGTGAGGAAGGGGGATGCATGGGCGGGGCGGGGGGGGGGGGAGGGGGCACTGTGGTGGGGAGAGGGCGGGGGGAGGAACGAGGAGGGCGGTGTGGGGGTGGGGTCGGTCGGCGAGGGTCGGGGCGTGAAGTGGGGTGGTGGTTGGCTTGAGGAGGGGAGGTGTGCGATAGGGTTGGATGGGGGTTGGTGGGTGGTGGGGGGGGTGGGGTGTGACGTTTGGGGTGTGGTTTTGTGGTTGATTGCGGTGGGAGGGTCAGGGTTGTGAGGTGGGGGGGTATCGTTGGTTTTGGGTTGAGTGGTGGGGCGTGTGAGTGGGGGGTGTGGCGGGGCGTGGAGGGGCTGGTGGTGGGGGAGTGTGGTGAGGGGGAAGGCTGGGAGGGTGGTGTGTGGAGGGGCTGGTGTGAGAGGTAGGGGCGGGGGGGGGGGTGGGGTGAGGCGTTGGTGGTGGGGGGGTTTGGTTGGTGTGGCGAGGTACGGGTGGACGGTGGGAGGAAGGGATGTGGTTAGGTGGTGGAAGGTGGGTGGAAGTGGGGTGCGGGTGGAGGGGGTGGTGTGGTGTGAGTCGGGGGTGCGGGGGGGGAGGAGGGGGTTGATTTGGGGTGGAGAGGTAAGGCGCTTAGGTGCGGGGGTGATGCGTCGGCGGTGTCGGGTGGTGATTTGAGGTGAGTGTGGTGCGGGAGGGATATGGGTGGTTGCCAGTGGGGTTGTTTTGAGGGGGGTGGGTGAGGGGGACGACGCCGGGGGTGGAGCATGATGTTTGTGGGGTGCTAGGGAGTGAGTGTATGTGGGGGTGTGAGGAGGGGTGTTGTACGGGTTGGGGAGGGGACACGGGTGTGGGGGTTGGGGGTGGGTGGGCGGGGGGATACGGTTAGTGGGTGGTGCGAAGGGGTGTCAGGTCTGCTGGGGGCTGGAGGCCGGTGGGGGAGGTGAGGGTGGTGGGGTGTGGTGGTGCTGTGTTATTGGTTATGGGAAGGGGTGAGGTTGTGGGGTTGGGTAGGGAAGGGTGTTTGGGGGGGGGCGGGGATTGTTGCGTTATATTGTGAATAGGGGAGGTGGAGGTTTGCTGGGGGGAGTTAAAGTGTGGGTGGGGTGGGGTGGGCGTGATTGCGATCGACAGGTGGCCGAGGTTGGCTGGGTCGTGTGTGGTTGTGTGTTGGGTGGTGGGGTGTTGTGGGGGGGGGGTTTTTGGGTGGAGAAGGAGGTAGTTGGGGTGATGTGGGTAGTGGGAGGGGGGGAGACGGGCGTTTATGGTGCATGGGGGGCGGGGGCTGGACGGGGGGTTGGTGGGTGATGGGGTGGGCGCTTGTGGGGGTGGTTATGGGGAGTGGTGGGGTGGTTGACTGAGTGGTGGGGTGTAAAGGGTGGCGTGATGGGTTTGGGTGGTGGGTGGGGTGTTGTGGGGGTTGATGGGGGGTAAGGTGGGGGGAGGGGGCGGTGGGGGTTTGATGGGGCTTCTTGGTGTGGGAGGGGTGGTGGGTGGGGGCGGGGGTTGGTAAGTGGGGGGGATGGTTAGCTGTGAGGGGGGGGCGGGAGAGGCGGGGGCAAGGGGTTTGCGGGGGGCGGGGGTTGTGTGTGGTAGGAGTTGTGGGATGTTGTGAGGTGGGTGTGGGGAGGCGGCGGGTGTGGGTTAGGTTGCCTGGCTGCGTTTGTGGATGGGGGGGTTGATGCGGGTATGTGCTGCCGGTACGGTGTGCGGGTGAGGGGTATGGAGGTCTTTTGGTGTGGTGGGATGGTGGTGGTGTGGGTCGTTGGGGAGGGGGGGGTTGGGTGTGTGTTGCAGGGTGTCGGGTGGGGGGTTGGGGGGAGCTGTGAGGGGGGAGTGTAGGGGGGTTGCGGGGATGGGGTCCTCGGGACATGGGGCTTGGCTGTGTGGTGGGGGGTGGTTGGTGAGGTGTGGAGGGGGGGCGAGCGGTGCTTGTTGTTGGTTGAAAGGGGTGTGGAGTGGGAAGGTGAGTATGGGTGGGGGGGGGTTGGTATTGGTGTGGGGGGGGGTGGGTTTGGGTGCGTGGGTGTGGGGATTGGGACGAGGGGGGGTGGAGGGCGCGGTGAGGTGAGGATGTGGGCATGGGGGTGGGGCGGGATGGTGGGGGGTGTGGTAGTCGGTGGCGAGGGTTTGGGGGTGGTGGGGAGAGCCGAGGGGGGGGGGAGGAGGTGTGTTGGTGAGGGGGGGGATGTTGGGGGGGGAGGTCGTATTTGCGAAAGGGGTCGCGGGTTGTTGGGTGTTGGTGTCTGCGGGTAGGTGTTTGTTGGGGGGCCTGAGCGTGGATGGGGTGGGGTACGGGGGACTGTGGGGTGGGAGGGTTGGGGGTTGAGGGGGGGCGGTGATGTTGGGTGCGGTGGGGCTGGGTGCGGGACGGGGCAGATCGTGGGGGGGGGTGCCGTAGAGGATGGTCGGGGGGACGTGTTGCGGGGGTTGGAGGTTGGGGTGTGGTGTGCGGGAGGAGGGTATGTGTGAAAGGTGAATTTGGGCGGGGGGTGGGTGGGGGGTTGGGGGGTTGGGTGTTGGTTTGAGAGGGGTAGGTCGGTGCGTGGGGGGGTTGGGTGTTGGGGTTGTGGGGAGGATGGGGTGGGGTTGCCTTGGATGAATGGGGAGGTGTTGGTGGGGGGTTGGGGGGACGGTGTGTGGGTGGGGGGGGTGGGGGGGGTTGGGGGGTGTTAGAGTGGGTCGGGGTGGCGCGGGTTGATCTGGTGGGGAGAGCTGAGGGTGGAGGTGGGGTAGGTCGTGGTGGGCGGGTGTTGGTGGTGAGTCTCTAGTCTGGGGAGGATGAGGGTGGCGAGTGTGGGTGTGGGGGGTGCGGTAGGGTGGGGGTGTATAGGTGGTGGCGGTGGTTGGTGGGCTGTTAGGGGTGGGTGGAGGGGTTGGGTTTCGGGGGTGGCAATGGGTTGGAGGGGTGGTGGGAGGGGGTGAGCGGTGGGGGGGCTGGAGTGAGTGGAGTGGTTCGGTGTTTTTGGGGGGTGGGGGTGAGAGTGGGGGTGGGGGGGTGTGGGGAGTGGTGAGATATATGATGTTCGCTGGGTGTACGGGGTGGGGGGGTTGTGTGTTGTTGTAGGGTGGGCGTGGCGTGTGGGGAGCAGGGAGTAGGGCGGTTTGGGAGGGCGTGGTGGGCTGACTGTGATGGAGGCGGGGGGGGTCGTGTGGTAGGGGGGAGGAGGCGTGGTTTGGGCGTGGTGGTGTGGTGGGTCTGTGGCGTGGGTCGGGAGCTGGGGTGCGGGGCCGGGTTGGGGGGTTGTGTGTGGCGTGGGGGCTAAGGTTGGGGGGGGCGGGGCTAGGAGGGGGGTGGTGGGGAGGGTGGGGGCTTGGGGTGGGGTGGGGTCTTGCGGGATTGGGGTGGGGGATGGGTAGGTCAGGGGGTGGGTGGGTAGTGACAGCATGAGGGGTTAGGAGGTTAGGTGCATGGGGTGGGTAGGGGGGTGGGGCGGTGGGGGATTAGGGTTGAGGTGGGGTTGGCAGCGATGATGGGGGGTGGGTGGTGGGGCTTGCGGCGGGCTGGTGGTGGGGGTATGTGCGGCGGAATCTCGGGGAGGGTCTGTGGGTGTTGGTGAGGGTGGGAGGTGGGGGATGCATGGGGGGAGTCGGGTGGGTTAGGGTAGCAGTGGTGGGGTTGTCGACGTGTGGGTGGTGGGCTGGGGGTGTGTGTAGGGGAGCGAGTGGTAGGGGGGGACTGGGGTGGGGGGGATATGTATGTGTGGTTGGCGGGGGGTGGGGTCGTATGGGGTGTTTGTGAGGGAGGGTTTGGGTTGTCGATGGGGGGGGAGGGGGTTCGGGGTTTGGGGTGGGTGGGGTTGGGGGTTGGGGGGGGGTGTTGGGGTGGTCGGTGGGTGTGGGGGGGATGGGGGTCGATGGGGGGTTTATGAGTGTGGGGGGGAGGGTTTGGTGTTTTGGGGGTGTGCCGTGTGGGTGGTTGTGCGGTATGGGAGGATGGGGGCGGTTTTGGGTGGTGTGTGGCGGTGTGGGGGAGGGGGAAGTGGGGGGGTTGTGCTGGAGAAGGTTGGGTGGGCAGTGGGTTTGTTGTGAGGGGGAAGGTGTTGGCGGGGGTAGGAAGGGTAGGGGGGTGGCAGGGTTGTGCTTGGGGTGGGGGAGGGGCGGGGAGTGGGTTGTGGGGGGTGAGTGTAGGGGGGGCGGGGACAGGGGAGTGGTGTGCTTCGCGAACGGTAGTTGGTTGTGGTGGGAGTTGTGGGTGGGGTGGGGGGTGGTGAGGTAAGTTTGTGATGGAGGGGTTGTGTTGTGGGGTGAGTTGTTTGGGTTGAGTATAATGTTGAGTGGTAGTTGGGGTGGAGGAGGGTTGAGTGCGATAATCAGGTGGGTGGCGTGGGGATGGGTTGTGTGGGAGGGGTTGGTGGGGGGTGGGTGGGGAGGGGGGTGGGGGATAGATGGGAGGGGGTGGGGGCAATTTGTGGTGGTTGTAAGGGAGTGAAGGGAGGAGGGGTGTGGTTGACGGGAGTGGGGCGTCTTGGGGGGGGGGCTTGTGGGGGCGTTGGGGGTGCGGGCGTGGGGGGGGTTGGGTGGGAGGTGTGTGTGGCGGGGTGTTAGGTTTGGGTGGATGATGGTTTGGGTGGGGAGAGAGTGGATTGGTGTGCTGCTTTGCGTGGGGAGGGGGTGTCTGTTGGTGCGTGGGGGGGGGGATGTTGGGGAGTGGAGAGTTGGGTGATTGGCGGGTGGGGCGCGGGGGGTGGTGGGGGAATGGCTGGGGTTGGGGGGTGTGGGGGGGCGGGGTTGAAGGTGTGGGGTTGGGGAGGAGGAAGAGCGTTAGAGGGTGGAGGGTGATAGCTTCGGAGGGGTCGGGTGGGTGTGGATGTTGGTGATGTGGGGGTGTGGGTGCTGGGGTGTTTTGAAGCTTGGAAGGCGGGTTGGGGGGGGGGGTAGAGTGGTGGGCGGTTTTGGGGGGGTCGAGAGAATCGGGGAGTGTTTGGTGCGGCAGGAGATCGTGGTTGGGGAATGAGGTGCGTGGTGGGGGCGTGGTTGGAGGGGAGGGTGTGATGGGGAGGTTTATTGGGGGGGGTGGGTGTTTCGGGGGGTGTTGGTTGCTGGCGGGCGGTGTTGTGGGGTGGTGGGCGTTGGGTGTGTGGAGGCGTGGGTAGGTAGAGCGGAATTGCGGGGTTGATAGAGGGTGAGGGGGGGGGGGTTTGGGGGGGCGTTCGGTGGGGGGGGTGGAGGGGTGGAAGGGCGGTGCGCGGTGGGTGGGTGGTTGTTGGGGGGGGTGTGGTGCTTGATTGTTGTGGTTGGGTGGTTGGGTGGAGGTTGGTGTCTGAGGGGGGAGGTAATGATGGGGGGTCGAGGTGGGGTCGGTGTTAGGGGGTGGGGTGTGGAGCGGGACTGGTAGGGGGGGTGGTGGGTCGTCAGGGGGAGGGTGCCTTGTGGGGGAGGTCGGGGGTGTGCGGGGGTGGTGGTGGCTGGGTTGGCTGGGTGGGCGGGGAGGGGGGTGTGGTTTGGTGTGGGGATGAGTGGGTGGCGGTGTTTGTTCTGCTGGGGGGGGGGGTGGGGTGGAGTGGGGGTGGGTTGGGGTGGGTGGTGGGGATGGAGGGGGGGGGTAGGGGGCGGAGGGGTAGGGGTTTGGGGGTGGTTGGTGAGTGGTGGGGGGGAGAGAGTGGGTGTGCGGTGTGTGGGGTTGGATGGTGGGCTGGGGTTGGGGGTGGTTGGCTGTGTGTGGGGGGGGTTGGGTTTCGTTGTGGTTTGTTGGTGGGTGTTTGAATGGGGATTGAGTTTGGGTGGAGTGGTGGGTGGTGTGGGTTTTTGTGGAGGGGTGGTGGGGGGTGAGCGGTGGGGGGGGCGTGGGGCGGGGGGGGTGCGAGGAGTGCTGGGGTATCGTGTTATGGGGGTGTCGGGATTGGGGGGGTTCGGTGTGGTGATTGGTGGGGTGGGGGTGACGACGGAAGGGGGGACGTGTAATGTCTGGGAGGGGTCTGGAGGCGTGGGGGGTGCGCTCGTGGTGATCAGGTGGGTGGCGGAGCGCGCGGGGTTAGGTGGGCGAGGGGGGCGTGGTTTGTGGGATGGTGAGTGGGGAGTGTGCGAGTGGGTGGTGGGTGAGTGGGGTCGGGAAGAGACGGGGGGAGCGGGGAGTGTGCGGGTGGTGAGGGGGGGGGTGGTGTGGCAGTGGGTGTGGGAAGCGTTGGGGTGGGGGGGGGTAGGTAGTTGGGTGGGTGGGGAGGTGTAGGTTAAGTGTGGGTTGTTTGGAATGCTTTGTGGAGGGTGGGTGGTGTGATAGGTGAGGGGGGGTGGGTTTAGGTGGGGTGGGGGCGGCGGTGGGGCTGCGGGCAGCATGGTTTTGTGGGTGGGGTGGGGTGGGTGGGGGGTTTCTTGGGCGGTAGGGCGTCGCAGGTGTTTGGTGTGGTGGGTGTTTGGGGGGTTGGGGGTGCGGAGGCATTATTGGGGGTCGGCTTTGCATGTGTTGGTGTTTGGTAGGGTGCGGTCTGAGGGGGGTGGTGGTGGGGAGGGGGGTGGGGGTGTCTGGGTGTCTGGACTGGGGGGGGGGGGGGTTCTGTGGTTGTGTGGTTAATGCGTGAACGTGGTGGTGGTGGTTGTAGGTGGGCGGTGGGGGGGGTGGGATGTGGGGGTGAGTGGCTGGTGTTGATGGTGGAGGGGTGAATGGTGGGGGTGAGGTTGTGGAGTGGGGGTGCTGTTGCTGGGGATGTGGGTGTTTGGGTGGGTCTGGGTGGGGTGAGGGATTGTGGGTGGGTGTTGTGGTCGGTTGTGTTGGGGTGGAAAGCCTCTGTGGGGGTTGTGGTTGTAGTGTGGGGTGGGGTGTGGTTTGAGGGGTTAGGTGTAGTGGGTGGTGGGTAGATGGTCGTGGGGGGGAGATTGGTGTGTGTGGTGGGAGCTGGGGAGGGGGTGCGGTGGAAGTGTGCGGAGTTCATAAAATGTTAAATGATTTTATTTAATATTTTTATTAAATAAATAATGATAATTAAAAATAAATTTAATTATTTTTGCGTCTGCATCCGCTGCGTGCAGTTTTCAAAACTTTACGAGGCTGTTTTAGCCCTCTTCTGTTTGTTTTCAAGTGTCGGGTAAAACTAAAAAGTTGTCCGAAATATCGTTTTACATCAGATTGCTTTAGAGTCCGAATAATGAAACCGTGATTTAGCTACTCGTTTTTGATAAATCAACTTAGGAATAACATATATCTCCTTTAAATACGTTCCAAAAAATTACCGGTTACGCGGTAATTGCTTTTATGTGACAATAAAAGACCGAAAGTCAAAAAGTCAAATCGGACCTGCAAAGTCAAAGGTTAAAATAGTTATTTAAAATTTCAAAAATTCCTGGATGTTACACATGGGTCGGTCCGACCCATATAAATGGTGTCGGGCCGGCCCAATAAGAGATGTAGGCACCGTCAGACTCGAATTTCCATGCTCTTTCCAATGACATGTTTGGGAAATATTAACGACTTCGTCTTGATCTCGAATAATTAGTAAACTTGATCGAATCGAACCTGAAAATTTCCGTTTTTGCTTTGTTTTCAATCCTTAGTACCTGCAAGATATAAAAACACAAACCAAACATATTTGCAATAATATTAAGCATATTTCATGTTTTTAGTCCAATTAATAGTGTTTTCCGGGGTATAAATGATGTGTGTTTAAGCACATATCAAATTCCCCCACACTTAGCCATTGCTGGTCCTACACGCAATGTTTATAAAACACGTCCGGAAATAAATAATTAAACTCCCTAACTTATGACCACTCACAATCAAACAAGAACAGAAGATCCATTAAGAATGGTTCAAACATCATTTATTTCGAAAGCGCCCCCGTTTTAACCACTTATTCAATAATAGATAAAAAAAACAATGATAAATTTTTTATAGAATTTATTTAAAAATGCATTAAGAAAGAGAGTTCGTCATTCTAGATTTTTATAATCCCCAAACCAAGCTTAAAATAAAATCACAGCTAAATATAAGATTAGATGATAACACTACTCATAAATGCTAATTGTGTAAACGCAACTACTTTTCGCTCCCTTATTCCTAAATCCTCTAAGGATTTTATTATTATTATTGTTGACAAATAAATTATGTCCTTATTATCATAAAGGTGCCTGATTTAGACCATAATTAGTTTGAAATCATTTCTTAAAGAGACGATATGGTGAGAATAAGGTCCATATTAAGGTTCTAATTTCGCATGATTTAGTGGTTATCTTTTTTATTTCATCCGAAAAAACTCAACTACGAGTCCAGAGACGAAGGCTTTATTTAGATAACCCCGGAGTCAAAATTTAGCTTTATTATTATTATTATTATTGCAACATTATTATCCCTCGGACCTTTAAACAACTGACACATCAGGCGTCCTAACCGACAGAGCCAGTAGTCTTATTTTGACTTCAGAAATTTCCTCGACCTTTTTGAAGACTGACACATCGAGCGTCCTAACCGACAAAGCCAGTAAACTTTATCAGTCTCGGATTTTTATTATTACTATGGGCCTTCTTTTGAAGACTGCCACGTTGGGAGCGAACCGACCAGAGACAGTAAACTTTTATCAGCCCACAGTTCTTATTATTATTATTACCTCCACCCTTTAAATGACTACAACATCGGGCGTCCTAACCGAAAAGAAACAATGGTCTTATTTTAGCTTCATTTTATTACAGTATTATTATTATTATAGCCAAATTTCAAGTCTTGTGGTCTTTTAACTACCTAGACAACGGGGGTGAGCCGTCAGGAATCGGTAGCCTATTTCCCCACAACCCTGACAAAACCTCGATGTGTACCTTACTTTCACCAGAAGGAATCTCTAAGAAGTGATCAAAACTAAGAATCGCAAAAACCAAAGTAACTTTATTTATTTATAATCAATTATATAACGTTTATTAAGCTGGTGGGAGCAAAAAACCACAATTAACCTCTATGAGCTTTAAAGAGATCCAACTACTCCACGCTTAGCATCTAACTTATATTTAACTCTATCATTTTTTGTTCTTTGCAAAATTTTATATTTACAAACGCTTAGTCTCGAAAGCTAAGGGGAAAGCTAAAGTGCAAAACTCGGTCAAGTTAAAATATCCCTAGTTCTACGGGCCTACTTATTCACATATATAACAATAACTAAGAGAGATTTTTTTTCTTTAAGCATAAAATAAAGCAATATTTTGGTTAAAACAGGGTTGCGTGGGACACAGCAGGCACATGTAGGATCAATTTCAATAGAAATCCCCGCACACTTAGAATGGAACATTGACCTCAATGTTTAAAAATATTGGGTTTTACCCCCACACTTAGGAACGAAAAAGGCAAATGCAAAAGAAATAAAATCAGATATATATGATCAGGATAGAAAATTTCCCTAGATATAAACATGAAGATGATCGGAGACCGCGTGATTGGAGGATTGAAAAAAAACACGAAGGTCTTCAAGATCATAGGGAATCCTGCAAGCAAAAATAGATAACCACGAAACACAACCAGGATAGAGGCACACCCCCACACTTATTCATTACTAATACTACTACTAAACTAATATACTATGATACTACTAAGAAAATTAGAAAGAGAAAAAGAAAGAGAACACGGGTTGCCTCCCGAAAAGCTCTTGTTTTTGTTCGAGTCTCTAGCTTGACTCTAGTGTTATTTCATTCTAGGTCCATGGTCAAATCCATCACCCGATGTGAGGCGAGGATGGTAATAGCGATACATCACCTCCTTTGGTGAGTATGCAGCAAGATGGGGTGATGGCATATGATGAAAACCAGAAGAAAAGGCCTCCATCACCCTAGTTGTTCCCCCTGACTGTGTCAGGGAGAAAAAAGGATCTAATCTTTCCACCTCCCTTAAGCTCAACTGCTTAGAAGCGAGAGGTGGTATGACTAGCAAAGTCGACTCATTAATAACTGGAGTCGACTCAGAGGGGTCCAAACTACTAATGTCCTCAAACTCCTCATCAAAGAGCGGATTATTATAACATAAGGTATAATCATCATTAAAGTCAAAGAGAGGGTTTGAGAAAGTCACATCATAAGATCTAGGCACCGAATTAGAATTACCTAAAGGTGCATCAAACACACTTGGGACTGGAATAAGTTCATTGGTTTCTATATCTCTAAGATTAAAGTCAATTTCCCTATCCTCCATTAAGAGGGTGTCTAAATGCTCTCCAAAAGGTAAGTTGATATCTACTTTTCTTTCTCCCGAAACATCAAGTCTAGGTGAGGGTGGAAAATCAAGTGGCATACTACACTCTAAATCATCATAAACCGATGTCACCTCTGAATCCCTTGGGATTGGAACAAGATCATCAACACTAGACTTTATGAATTCGTCTATTTCCCTTTCGGGAGTAGTGCTAATAACCTTATCCCCCATTAAGAAGGTGTCGAAAGGCTTTATGGTAAGTGAATCGATCTTATTATCTCCTTCGTCACTCCCCTTAAGATCATATAAGTCAACGGGAGGATCTTGATTTGAATTGCTAAGGCTCATCATCTCCTGAAGACGGTTTAATTCATTTTAAAAATCCATGTTTAATTGTTCTTGAATTATGTTGAACTGTTCTTGAGTTTTGTTGAATTGTATATCAGATTCGATCATATATGTAATCAAATCTGCTCGAGTTATCTCGCTTAGGGGGAGTGTCTGAGGGGGTGTAAACTATGAAGGTTGGTCTAAATAAGGAAAGTCATAATTGTTACAAGGATTAAGCTCATAGACAAGCAGGTTCCTGGTTTGACAATCAAAGCTATAATGGGGACCTCCACGGACCTCACAACAGTCGAACTGTTATGGCTGACTCGGAGAAAAGAATGGAGGTTGGTTATAACCAAAATCTTTATTGTAACAAGGACCCTGATCATAATTGGGTGTGTTCCTTGTTTGACAATCAAAGCCCGGGTGAGGGCTTCCTCCACAATACTCACACAAGTATGTTTGAAACGGGTGTTGTGGGGGTTGGTTAAAGAAATTAGGTGTTTCATTGTAGGAATAAGGGTTTTGGTCATAGACAAACCCGTTTCCCGTCCCTACAATTCTACACCCAGGACAATTTCCACCATTTTGGGGACCCCCCACAACATGAGCAATTATATTGGCCAGATAATATTTGTCTTTCAAGTTGTTTCAAAGCTCGGGAAAGTTTTGCCAGTTGCTCATTTAAAGCTTTCGAGTCAGACATAACATATAAAGAATTAAACGGATAAGAGGGTTAAAAAGATAAGAATTAAATGAAATAAGAGGATAAAGGAGAATATTTTTATATTTTTATAAAGATAATAAAGATAATAATAAAAATAAAATTATTTTTTGCATTTTTTTATATTTATAAAAGGAGAAGGAAAAATTAAAGTAAAATTAGAAGGAAAATATTTTTGAATTTTTTTTAATAAATACGAAAATAAACTTTCCGAAGAAAGGATTTTCAAGGCACTAACTCGAAACACCACGTAAAAATCATACAATCCTCTCCGGCAACGGCGCCATTTTTGATATCGTATAAATACGTACTAGCCGTATATATATAATATTAAGTATCCCGTTAGAAATAAGAGTCACTTTAAGAAAAGTAATAATTAAATCTTTCGGAGTCCAATCCCAACGAGAATTGAATTTAAGAATAGAAAATGTTTCCAAATTACTGCTTGAATATCTTTTAATTTTTGGTTTTTGAATAAAACTAAAGATAGCGATAAACTAGATTATACTAATTAACAAGCAAGCTAATAAGATGAAAAATATATAAAGAAAAATATGTTTGTCAAGTAAAAGTGAATAGATTCTTAAGTGTGAAGTTTTAGATCTAAATGACGAATTAATATCCGTCTAAATAATCATTTCATCAAAACGTTGGCTTAATATTGAAAACAACTTTTTATCAAGATATTAATTACTAGTTTAAAGCCTACTTAATCTTATGGATTTTGTCCGTTCGACTAAATAAAACACTAAACTAAATAACTTTTGCAAATTATTAATCACTAGTCACTTATTAAATTTCACACTTAATTCACTATTTACCAACTTACTTAACAAGCTTATAAGAATCTACTCGCTAAACATGGCAACTAAACTAAAAACAATAAGCATTACAATAATAAAAAGCATATTAAGCAAAATAAACTAAAACTACTAATTATAGAAAAAGGGAAAGAGAGGTAGAACCCGAATGATGAAACTGATACGAATAAACCGTCCGATTATATAAACTAGACTTAATGCTAAATGTATTTCTTATTTAGACTTTATTTACTTAAAAGATTATAAAGTATTTAAACTTTATTCTCTAATAAGCTAGTAAAATCTAACTAAGCTTTAAACTTAGGCAATAAGCTAGCTTATACACCCCGTAAGCTCCTCGCCTTAGGTGTTGAACCGTGTTCACCATTACAAAACAAGCAAAGATAAGCCGAAACAATATACTAAATAAGACAAATATAAGCCGAGCACCTAATTAAGCAAACCGAAAATCAAACTCTTATAGCTAAAAAGCCGATAAGATAACAAAACTACTATTAACCTTGAAACCAAATTTAAACTAATCCAAACCAATAAATCATTACTTAAACCGAAACTATCTAAAAAAACTACTAACAAATCGAACCGATTGCTACAACGACAAGATAAGCTATCCGATGAGCTAACAAAATCTAAACCAAATATAAGCTGATAAGATAAGCTACACGGAATAAGCTAAACATCAAAATAAGCTATGGGAAGAAACTTATTTGGACCAGAAATAAGAAATACCAAATAAGCTATAGATTAAGCCTATTTGATAACCAATATACCCAAAGGCTGTTACAATAAGCCAAATAACAAGCCACAACAATAATCCAATATTTCAATCTATTCCTACCCTAAAAATAAGCTAATCGGAGAATGGCTTATCAGGATAAAAGAAACTAAACCGAACTAAACCTGAAAATCTCTTTCACTGCTCGAATCATTCAACAAACAAACAACCAGAAATCATTCTTCCATAAATCGAACGTACGATACAAATTAAATTCAAACTATAACATAGATTGAAAAGGAAAATACATTAAAGCATAATCTATCCTACTACTAATCTACTGCTACTCCTATCCCACGCTACTACTCTAACCTACGAAAGCTAATCGAAAAAGAAATGAACGAAACAAAGAAAATATATATGATAGAAGATAACAATGATATGCTCCTTATATCCTCTTTTATCAACTTGTGTCTTCTGTAAGCCAAATATGGCTTCCTCCCTTTTGGACATGTGTTACTAGGCCTAGGCCTCTTTTCAATCATATGGGCCAAGTTAATGTGAGTGAATAAATGACCGCAAAGTGGGGTGCGTTTTATACCGGCTATCTGATCACCCATCTTTTTTTAAAATATGTGCCTAGTGGTAGGCAAAAAAACCGGTTCACAAACCGAACCGAAAATAAAATAAGACTGGTTTTTTTAGAAAATCGGTTCTATTAAAACCGGTTTACCTCAAACCGAACTGCCCAGTTCGTAACCGGTTTAACATTTATTGTCGGACCGGTTAAAAAACCAGTTAAAACCGAACCGGTTAAAAAACCAGTTTTTAAATCGGTTTTCTTAAATATGTGACAAAGTAATATAGCTTTTAAAGTAGGCAGTGTACGGTAGGTTTCATTAAATGTGCAAAATTAATATGGCTTTTAAAGTGGCAGTGTATGATACACTGTGTACCCATGTTTTTTTCAGCTTTGCAGAATTTTTGGTACATAGAGCATAGGGGTGGTACTTAAGCATTTAGTGGCATTAATATTAGTATGTAAATAGAAATGCTTTTGTAGAATTTTTGATGCATAAAGCATAGAGGTGGTACTTAAGCATTTAGTGGCATTAATATTAGCATGTAAATGGAAGTGCTTTTGCAGAAATTTTAAGGTTTAACCGTGTAATAGCACTTTTTTTTTCTTTTGCAGAATTTTTAGAAGTATACAATCTTTCTAAAATTTCAAATTTTCATAACTAGTATACATTCTTTTTATTATAAATAAAGGGTTGGGTGTTGGGGGTAAATTACACAATCTCAAGACACAAAAACACATATTCTAAAAACCTAAAAAATATTCTCAAAAAATGTCATCCGTTGAAGAATCATAAACCGGCCTTACCGTGGTTGAAGTCAAAACGACGAATAGAAACTAGGAGATTTAGGTAAACTACGATTTGTGTGTGATGTCGGATGGCTCGAAAAGAGCGAGATATAAGAATTTTTAGAAGTTTTACCAAACCACCTCGAACACTACGTTAAAAACTCACATGAACAAAAGTTGTTCCGTTATGAAAGCGACGGCGGGTTCTAGTCAAACAACCGTGGGAAATGATGGATCGTTATGGCAATACGATGTTGATAGGGTTCGGGATATGTTTGCAAAATTTGTGATTCAAGAAACCTTGCCGTTTGATCACTTCAACAATCCCCGAATGACAACGCTTATCCCCTAGGATCGTCATACATATGGCACATACGATTTGATTTAGGGTCTCACCCCCCGGGCGCCCGCGATTTGTCTGCAATCATTTGTGATTCAAGAAAAGCAGACCTTGACCCGTCTTGATCACTTCAACAATCCGAATGACTATTCGTTATCACAAGTAAAACGCTTCCTTAAAAAAACGCTTCAACCTTGATATTGCCATGTAAGTCGAGCTACCCTTAAGCGTGATTGTATAAAATTGTGGAAAAATGCCAAAAACAAATTGATTTTAGGATTTCAAAACTTAAAAATTGGTGTAAATTTAACATGTGATGTTTGGACCGCTCCACATGGTTCACCAGATTCGTACCTTTGTGTTACCGTGCATTGGGTAAATCCCAAAACGTGGGAAATGATGAAGCGTACGATTGCCTTTGAATTGTTTGAATACCCCCATAACGGTGAAAATCTTTTTGATCTTTTAGTTTATGTCATCCAAACGTTTATTTTACAAGACAAGGTTTTTTTTATATATTTCGATAATGCATCGAACAACACCAATGCAGTTGAAAAATTAATCTTAAAGTACAAACCGATTTGCAACGGTGTCTTTTTCATAGTCGATGTGTAGCACATATCATTAATTTGGTTGTGCAAGCCGGGTTAAAAGTGATTGAGCCTACGAAAAATAGGTTCAAAGATATGTTAAAAGATATATTTAGTTCTAGTAATAGACAATATAAGCAATATGTCAACCTTTGTCATAAGATGGAATCTGTTTTCTTAAGTCCGAATTGGGACACACCTACCCGATGGACTTCCACTTCCAACATATCTTTACAATTGTTTCATTACAAAGAGGTACTTTACAATTGTTTCATGACAAACTTGCACGTGAATATGATAATATAACACCTTTTGATGACTCTCAATGGGAAAATATAGAACTTGTTGTGGAAATGCTTGAGGTTTTTCAAAGTACTACTATTAAGTTGTCAGGAGTTTACTACCCTACAAGTTGTTTAATTTTGAGTCAATTTTATTTAATGACGGGAAAATTAAACCAGTTTGGAATTAGATTTCAAAATATGTTGGGACCAATGAAAGTAAAGTTTATCAAATATTTCAAAGAAATGCTTGTCGTGGTAACTTGTGCCGCGGCTTTGAACCCAATTTTAAACCGAGGCGGTGTTGAGACTTTGATCAATAACAATGCTTATGATTTAGGTTTGACTGATGAGGACCCAAGCTATGTTTCTCATCAAATTGCTCGCTTTAACGCGAATTTTGACAATATATTTCAAGTGTATTTAGATAAATATGGCTCAAGTGGTTCAAATATTCATGCTATGTATCAAGAGGCGGGTTTGAGTTCTCGTGATCCTGACGTGTCATTCTATAATCTTTTAGTAAGTGAGAGTAGAAAACGAGCTCGAGGTAATACCCCTAGTAGCGAGCTCAGAAGGTATGGAGCATTCATCTTTTTGGAGCAAATGAGCATTCAAGAGTTTCATAATTTAGATATCTTAGGTTGGTGGAAAGCATGAGAAACCTAATTTCTAATTCTAGCCGCCATGGCTCGTGACCTACTCTCGGTTCAAGCAAGTACTGTAGCTTCCGAATCCGCCTTCTCGGTAAGTAGGAGGGTTATATCACCTTGTAGATCAAAACTCACTCCAACTTCGGTTGAATTTTGCATTTGTCTCAAAGACCACCTTGATGGCATAGAGCGGACTCAACACATATCACCACTTGAAGGAGAATTGAACGGGCTTGAAGAACAAATACATGATGAAGAAATAGCGGCGGGTGTTGCTGAACCTATTTACGAAGATGAAGTCAACCAAGAGCAATAGTTCAAGAAGACATTATTTATGTTATGTATTTCTTTTTTGTGTTTTGTATTTCCGTTATGTATTTCGTATTCCTGTTATGTATTTCGTACTTTTGTTAGTTTAATCAAGAAGACATTATTGATGTTTAATGTTTAAAATATGTTTATATAGTTCTACTTATATAGAGTTCAAAAAATAAAATAATTCAAGAAAGCTACATCACATATTTATGTATTCATCCCAGTGAATATATATGTATATATGTATATATATGTATGTATATATGTATATATATGTATGTATATATGTATATATGTATATGTATGTATATATGTATAT
>BQNB010087778.1:24696-27831 GCA_026074375.1 Tanacetum coccineum | reverse complement strand
TCGAAATCATGTCAAGCATGGTTTTACCACAAGTCTACCTTAGCATTCTCAATTCCGCCACTTTCATCCTGTTTATTTTGAGCATTCGTGATCGGCCAACACTCTTACCAGTACAACATAGGTGGTATAATTGTCACCCTATAAAATTTATCCTTTAGCTTAAAGAGGGCTTTCCTATCACACAATACTCTTGACGCCGTCCTCCATTTCACCTAACTTGCTCTAATACGGCGGGTTACGTCATTGTCTATCTTCCCTAATTTTTTTTGGTAAATTCAAAATTTTAGAAAACCATAACGATCTAAACAATCTATTCTAAAAGTGGGACAACATGGTAACGCGTTTGTTCTTATTCTACCAAGTGTATTTCACGTTTTGCCAGAGCTGTCTCATTGATTTCAATGGCCCCGTGCCATTATAAAAAAGAAAAGCCCTTAAACGCACATACAAAATACACGTGTATCAATAATGCATAAACTAAATAAACTCCAGCCTCATACTGTGCATAAAAGAAGCGCATGAAATTTGGAGCGGGGACCCTGTGCGATAGCACCTCTCGCACTCCCCTAATAACGGCCCTGTGTTTTGCCAACATAAAAGGGCGAAATGTGTGGGCAAACCAAAAAAAACAAGTTCAAATTTTATTATTGATGCCCAAAATTGGGCACTACAGCAATTTTTGCTTATAACAAAGCACACATGAGCAAGAAACTGCAAAAAGCTCAAAAACGCTCATTAGTTGTTTCACCCTTGCATTATCATCAGCCTTTGTAGGGCTTAAGTTCATGCAATGCACAACTCAACCAAAATATGAACAAATATACCCCCACATCCCTTCAGTAAAGATAGTCGTGCGCAAATCGGTTAACCAGATCGGTTCGGTTTGAGTCAAACAGGAACCAGTTTCGGTCAACACGGAGCCGAAACCGGTTTGCCGGTTTGGAACCGGTTCGGTTTCGGTTAACCACTAAAACCGGTTTGACCGGGTTTTTTTTTTGTTTTTTGTTTTTTTTTATTTTTTTTTATTTTTTGTGTTGTTATACTATAAACTGATTAACCTTCAACTTTTATTGAATACAAACCATAATTTTACATAAACGAAATACAACATAAAAGAAATACATAAAGCAAATACAACAAAAGATTAGGAAATACAACACAATACTAGTAGTAAGTGTAACCATGTGACATAGACCCTCCCTCTCCGGTTTGGTCATCTTCGGCTCCGCTGCTCATCATATAATCACGACGTTGGTGTATGTTGGTTGCATCTCGACTTTCTCGGCGGCTGGTGGCGTCAAGGGGGGCATGAGGGGGTAATGCACGATCGTGTTTTGCTCCTGAGGAAGGGACAAGAGGACCATCGCTACTAGCGATCTAACGGGGCGAGAAGGGGGGGTGGTGCGTGGATGTGGCGGGGGGGGTGAATTGAGTGGCCTTCATTTTGTTGCACCTCGTCAATGAAAGACACCATCTTCAACGTCTAAGGGAGTTTCAAGAGAGATGTGTTTTGTTACCTCATGAGCGTCTAAATGATCCTTCAAGCACATGCAACATCTCTAAAGACTCCGGCGTAAGTCTTTTGTCTTCGGATTGTCAACAACCTACCACTTGTTGAAAATGCTGATTCAGATGCTACCGAAGAAGCTTGGACACTTAATATATCCATGGCCATGCGGGATAGAACAGGAAACTGATTTTCCTTTGATTTCCAAAACCCCAATACATCATAAGATGCAAAGTCCTTGGGCTGAAGTCCTGAGACAAAATCTGTTTTGAGATATTGCTCATACTCGGAGGACATTGTAGGATCACCCCTTGACTTCTTTTTTTTTATGTTGGTTTAAACCGTGTAGCAAACGAGCATAAGGATCACGACTCACCCCCGATGAAGAACCCCCACCACTTGTTGATTGAGTCTGGTTAGTACCATATTGTGAATAATACATATTATACAAACCTTGGAAAGATTCGTGAAACCAATCCAATGACCTAGTTGCAAAACCATCATCTTCAAACTCCAAGTCCCTACTTATATTCTCAATAAGATAGTCTACCCCGGATACATTAAAACAGGGATTTAAAGCGGCTGCACAAGTAATTATCGATGGGATTTCTTAAGTTTTTTCTTCATTGGTTGAACCATACATGACAACACCCCCCCTCAAGTTCTAAATCAGATAATTTGCAACTTATGAAAAAAATCTGTTGAAGTACCAATGGAGATGTTGGGTAGTAAACCCCCGACAAAATAACCGTAGCATTTTGAAACACTTCAAGTAATGGGTTTAACGATTCAATAAGAACCCAATATTCATCCGGAAATTTTTTAAACCTTCTACCATTCTTAGTGACCAAATATTCATGAAAATACACCAACGTCATTTTCTGTTTCAAACCACTTTCGAACATTTCAAAAGTGGAGTTCCATCGTGTATCAACGTCCCAATTTGGTGAATAACAAGGTTTTTCTGCATCCTTACAGACTTTAATATAGCGTTTTCGGATTTTATCACCAGATTTGAAAACATCTTTTAACATTTGTTTGAAAGACTCTTTCATTTGATTAATTATGGGGACCTTTAAACCAGCTTGCACAACCAAGTTAATGATGTGTGCAACACAACGACTGTGATAAAACCTACCCCCCATTGGTGGGTTGTATTTTAATTTTAGTTTATCCATGGCGCTTGTGTTATTGCTAGCATTGTCCAAAGTAATTGACATAATTTTTTCTTTCAAACCATACATGACAAAGACTTTTTCCAACATATACTTCAAGTTTGTACCCGAGTGAACTAACGAAAACTCTTCGAACGAAATGACCCGCTTCATCATTTGCCAAGTACTAGGTTCAATCCAATGTGCGGTAACACACATGTAAGAACCGGGCAAATTATGAGGAGCGGACCATATGTCCGTTGTTAGGTTGACCTTATTATTTAAGTTACCAAAACCATCAATGGTTGCTTGTTTAGCCGCTACCCATAGTTTCATTGCATCACGTTTTAGAGTAGAACGACTTACATGAGTGTATCGCGGTGTTCTGTTTGCCAATTAAAGTGTTTTGGAACACCCCTCGTTGTTGCTCTAGTGGTTGAATGGTACCCCCGTTTGAAACACCAACCCCGCGAA
>BQNB010087778.1:7196-19696 GCA_026074375.1 Tanacetum coccineum | reverse complement strand
AAAAAACAGACGAAAGTAAAAAAACGAACGAAAACGTAAAAAAACAGACGAACACGTAAAATAACCGAAAAAAACGTAAAATAACTGACGAAAACGTTAAAAACGGACGAAAATGTAAAAAATGAACGAAAACGTAAAAAACAAACAAAAACGTAAAAAATAAGACGAAAACGTAAAAAACAGCCGAAAACGTAAATAAAACAGACGAAAACATAAAAAAAACGGACGAAAATGTAAAAAATTAGACGAACACGTAAAAAACTGACGAAAACGTAAAAAACTGACGAAAACGTAAAAAAACGAACGAAACGTAAAAAAACTGACAAAAACGTAAAAAACTTATGAAACGTAAAAAAACGGATGAAACGTATAAAAAAGACAAAAACGTGATATAACTGACGAAAACGTAAAAAAACTAACGAAAACGTAAAATAACGCAGGAAACGTAAAAAAGACGAAAACGTAAAAAAACAGACGAAAACGTAAACTAACTGACGAAAACGTTAAAAAACGAACGAAAACGTAAAAAACGGCCGGAAACGTAAAAAAACAGACGAAAACGTATAAAAAACGTATAAGAACGTAAAAAACGTAAAGAAACGTAAAAATACGTACAAAATGTCAAAAAAAAATCAATTAATTGCAATTTGGGCAAGATTTGCCAACACTACAAATAATGAGGGAGTGGTAGTGTGGGTTTTAGTAAATTTACACTTTTGGTCCCTCTATGTTTTTTTTAATCTTAAATCATGTCTTTTTAATCTAATAAAATGGATGGTCAAGATTTGTCCATTGGTATGCAGAGAGAAACTAGTATGCAAAATAACTCACCTCATAGATAGATACTATCGAGTTGTGTGATTGATTTAGGGGGTGTTTGGGATTGCTTATTAGAAATAGATTATGCGTTTTGAAAACGAATAATCAAATAATCAGCTGTTATAAAACGTGATTTTGAAACATAATGTTTGGATTTGATTATGCTATTTGATATCGCAATAATCAGATAATCAGTTTTTTAAGTGTTTGGCAAATTAGATTATTTATTGTGTTTATAGGTAAAATTACCAAAAAGGACATTATTATGTATGAACTTTTTTATGAATTTAACAATGGATAATTGTATAAATCTATTATGCAAATTTTATTTATAGATTATTTACTCGTAATATTTGAGAAGTTCTTTTTTATATAAGGTTTTATATATATAGTACCATACAAAATTTTCACCTAACTTATTTATATTTATACTATTATATAAAGCATTTACAATGTGGGTCTCATCAAAAATTAAGATAAGGATGTGCAATCTTAACTATCCATCTTATTTTAGAAGATCACATCATAGAGTGACATGTGTCACTTCTTAATTAAAATATCACTTTTATTTTCAATTTGACATATCCTTTTATCTATTTATTTTTTTTATGATCTAATTTTACCGTATTTTCTAAAATTCCGTGATCTTTAATTCAACATCCTTTTTGATATATTTTTATAAATTTTTAGCTTTTCACATTTTTAGTGGGTTTATTTTGAATTTTTTAACAACTTTAACTTTAATTTGAATACAAACTTGATTCGTAAAAGATATATACTTTTGGAGACAATGTTTGATGGGCAAGAGAGTGTGTGAGTCTTTATACAAGCGAGAATGATGTAAATATGATGTTGCGGGAAAGCTACGGAAACCCAAACAAACGAATTCTCTAAGCGGGTAGGGAATTGCGGAGCGAGTTGGGTTAGCAATTTTTATCGCCGCCGCTATGCGCGGGTATCCAACTAGTGTTTTAAATGGGTTTTGCTAATCTCTGCCCACTAGGTAGAGGTTAAGGTCCATTTAATAAACATAAACTTTTCTCATTAACCAGAAAATGTATTAAATACACATTAAATTAACTTGTAAATTACTATATTTGAACATTATTTTCACTTGAATTAATTCTCCGTTGTAAACCTGTTTAACCGCCAATCCATATATACAGGTTTAATGGGTCAGGTTCGGGTTATGCGTAAACAGGTTCTGGGTTGACATAGTTGAACCGGTTATTTTAATGGTTTAGGTTAGGGGTTGAGGTTTTCTAACCCCGCTAACTGTCAAAATAAAAAAAAACCCGACCCCACAATGAATTGCCACCCCTAACGAGCATTATCGCACAATATGGGGTACCGTTAAACCACGGGACCTTTGATTAGATATAGACAATTACTAATATTAAGATCCTTTTCAATTTTCATCTCTCTGTAAAAAATCATCAAAATTAACAAGTTTATTTGTACTTTATAGTTAATCTAATTAAATATCCAAAAATCTTTAATATCATTGGTCAATAATAAACCATGAATCCCTAAAAACAATTTCTGTAATCATGCTTAACCTAGAAACATATTTATATTCGTAAAGTTTTGCTTTCTAAATGATCACGAATATCTTTTACAAATAATAAGCCTAAACTACATAAAAGCTCAATCAAAACAACAAATTAAACATAAATTATAAATGACAATTAAAGATTAGTAAAAAAAGGAACCTCAGGTTGAGTAGTAACAGGAACATCGGTATCAGCCATGTGTGATTTAGGGGGAAAAAGTAGTACAAGAAGAAGATTGAATCTGTATATTAAAAAGCAATTATCGTTGAATTAAATTTCAAAGTATGTGTTGTTGATCTGTTTTTATTTATAGAGCGTTAGTTTAGGGTTCAACTGTTTTCGAACTTAACAGAACCTTCTATGTTCAAGCGTGTGAAAGGTCCAGCCTACTTACTGCTATTTTAGTTTATTTATCTCTCTTGTTAAATGTTACCCTTGTACTTTGTTAATGGTTCGTTTTGGACTTCAAAAGTTATTTTTTTAGATTTTTTTTTAACCTTTTCAACTTTTATATTAAGACTAATAGCATGTAAATGTATCATAGTTGTCACTCGTTCTTTTTATATATATCAAACAAAAAAAGTTGCAATTATAATACTTGCATTTTGGACATTTTCTGTGTTGAGTTTTACCTTCCCATCCGGTATTTGTTACGTTATACAAGTTAAGAGTTATATCATCTTTTTTTTTGCGACGTATTTTTTTTACCGTTTAAATCTCTTTCATTGTGATACCTAAATCACAAGTTAGGTTATCTTCTCACACCAAGCTATTCACACACTTGCAGTCCCAACCATTTCTGCCACTACAATGCATTATTCAAGATCTCCTTCTCGTTCCTGTCACCATAACACTATTGACATCCATACTAGGACCCACTGTAATTGTCTTCTTCTAATCTTTGAAGGTGTTTCTTGGACTAATGATAATCTGGGTCGTAGATTTAAGAGTTGTCCCATGTATGTATGTAATCTGTGAGTGTTCCCTAACTTCCAATTGTTTATTAATTTTGAATTTCGTTATCTTTTTATTAAGATAAAAAAGTGTGGTGTTTTTGGTTTTTTTGATTATGAGTTACCTTCTAAATACTACAAAGACGTATTTTATGAAGTGTATGTTGAGAAGGATCAATTGAAGGCTCGATTGAAGTGGAACAAAAAAAGACAGAATTAAGCAAGACATTGGTGGGCAGCTTAAAGGTAAAATGGGTAATCAAGATGTTACATTGAAATAAATTCACAAGGAGTACAATTCTTTCAAGGTCAAGGCCAAAATTTATGACACATTGATGGTTGTTTTTGGTGTTGTCATTTAGTTCATTTTGGGGCTTTTAGTTGCTACTTAAGCGTTCTTATGTTCTAGTACATCTCTGCTATGTATTTTAGTATTTCTTATATTGTTTAACCAATGGGAATAATTGCAATGACAAGATGTTTCATTATTGATATTGTTTTGTTTTTGCATTATATTGTTACTTTATGTTGTATCATTATTGCATTTTAAGATTTTGTGGTTATGTAATGGTAAAAAACTGGTTATAAAACATCATTAAACAAGCATTGTAATGGTACATTTAACTGATAATCTATACAAACTAATTCACAGACACTTATAAAACATAAACATCTATTAGATATGCTTTCATAACAACATAAGTTAAGCCCTCCCATCTACAAAAGAGGGCTTTGAAATGGATTTAAGTGCAACACTTCATTAGTTTGTTACATCTAGAACATACTACATAATACATTAGCCCTTACATGAACAAAAACAAGGCTAGACAGTGGCATCCACTGCACCACGTTCATAATGTTACAGTTTTACACTAACATAATCCTAACATTCAATGTTTTCTTTACAAAATACAGTCACCAAAATATGTGCATGAATGGTTTGTTACAATTTGTACTCAATGACAATCGCATTGTCAACTGATGAACCTGGACCTTTAATTGTAATAAATATTTTCCTTAACAGAATCCTTTTGCTTATTTCTCTTGGTGGAAGAAGATGTGCTTGCTGATTTTTTATTTTTTGTGGTTTTCCAAGTTGTGGTTCTTGAGTAGCTGGTAGTTCTTGAGCTGCTGGTTCAGTCATTGTATGCCTTGCAACAGGTGGTGATGCTGATGTGCTCCCAATGAATGCACTTTCTGAATGTTTTCCCCTAGTCAGTTTACTTTCATTCCTACTTGTCCTCCAACTACTTGAGATTGTTGTGTCCTTAGAAGAATACCTTCATCATTTATGTTAAAGTTTGTAGTCACATGTGATCTTTGAAATGGTTGTGTGTCCTCTATGAGGTATGAACTTGCAGCATCCACTCATAACCATCTTTCAATCCTACCCAACCTCTATGTAGGTATAAGTCTACCCCTACTGCTCTTGCCTCCTCTCATCTTAACAAAACAACTGCTTGCTAATTTCCCACCCCTTTTATTCTTATTCCAATTCCTTCCTAAATTAATCCTTACACCATAATTAAAAGCCACATAATTCTTAGAAGGAGCCTTATCAAACTCATTTATGAAGTGGTTGACAAACTAGGTAAATCCTCATCACCAACCACATTTGTATTTTCACTAGGCATTCTCTTTTTGGGTCTACCAGCCTTCCTTTTGACTTTTGGTGGTTTTAGTATTGGATCATTCTTACAGCCTTTTTTGTTATGACCAGCTTGCCCATAATTGTGACAAGTCATTGGAAACTCAGCCTTAGATATCTTTGTTGTGGAGTTGCTTTCATGACTTACCCTAATTCTTTTCTTTTTAGGTTTATCTATCATCTTCTTTGGCAAAGGCTCTAATATCCTAGATAAGTTACTACAATCTGCCCAAAATGTAATACATTCCACTAGCTTCATAATATGAGTATATGCTTGTATAAACATTGCTATCCTAAAGCATGCAGGTACATATGTCTAAAAGCATCTTATTTAGCTTAAATTATACACAAGCCAAAAATGAAAATAAACCAAAAACTGATATCTGCCACATTCTACAAAAGCATGTGTTTGTAGCCTCATCAACTATAAAAGCATCATACCCTTTTCTAACTTTAAACTTTCTTTCACGAGTAGGAATTACATGTCAAAATCTACACAAAACATTTTCCCATTATAAGTCTTATTGTATTCAGAACAAGTATGATTTAATTAAATAAAGTAATTGTTGGTGCAACATAGACTATGATCTCCTTTATGTTTTAATGATGACAAATAAACGTTCGCAAAACGTAAAATAACAAACGATAGACAATATTCGTAAAACAAGATTTTCACTTATGGCGCGTTGGTCACGCGTCAGCACGTGGCTAGCGCGCCACTTGCGAACTTAGTTTTTACTGATTTGCTTTTGTCGGCTTTATTCTTACCCGACACATGTGAAAACTTCAATAAAGATATGTATATGATATTTGATCATTTAGGAACACTCTAAATGAGGTTTAGACTTAGAGATGAGCAAAAACGAATCCTCTCGTTTTTTTTACAAAACGCCAACTCAAATCTATTATCAAACACCTCTAGCCAAGGCCAAAACTTCTTTCTATACTTAGTATGATTATGTTTTCAACATACCATCAAGAAAAAGTATTCATCTGACCTTAATCCGGATTTACGTTGTTCCTAATCACATGACGAGTTTTACTCCCTTCTTGGTCAAACCAAGTGTAGGATCCCGTTACACTTCACTTCATATTTTTAAACACGAAATCGGAACCAGAAATGAGAAAGAGAGAGTTATTCTAGAGAGAGAAAAAAAAGAGAGAGAGAGAGATGAGAGAAAAGTAGAAAAGAAGAATTTTTAGATATTTTGAACAACTTACTCTTTTCTAAATAGAAAAGAGTTTATATACCCCGTCGCGTTTTAATGACGCAGGGTGTATATTTAACTAGGACCCGGGGGCACGTGTTTTGCTTGGATTAAAACCCGAAAAACATCATAACACATATTACTATTATATATCGAGGCTCGATTCCCGATATTATCTATTACAACATTAAAATAATTTAAAGACCGAAAGCCTCCATCGTAGTAGTAACAAGGCTTCTTGTTCACTTAATATACTTGAGTGCCTAACAATATCCCCCGAAGTTGATGGTCTTGAACAACGGAACGAGCTTACTTTATGGTCTCAATAATAATTGATGCTAACAATCTCCCCCGAAGTGATGTTCATTGATTGGACACTCCTTCATGAGATCAGTGAGATTGCTTTGTGTTTAAGCTCGAGTTTCTTGGTCTTTGTATTCGTTGTAATCTTGTTCCTTCATTGATTTTGCGTTCGGATTAAGAATCATTGCGATCATGCGTCTTTTGACCAACATGCTCATAATATGTGCATTATCTTGAAAGCTTTATTTCAGTAGTTTGCGGAAAGTCTTTGTCTTTAAATCTCGAGCTTTATAGATAGTAGTCTTCGTAGATGAGGCATTTGAATGTGATTGAGTTGCCCGTTACCACCATTTGACCTGCAGGTTTACGTTAGTGATAAACGAGAAAATTGATTTGAAAATCAATCGACGTGTCACTCGTTAAAGAGTTTTTGTAACACATCGAGAGTGTCATGTTTTTATCAAAATTCATCAACCGTTAATTCATTTACTGGACCAAATCGATATCCAGTTGTCACAAGTTTGATTCATATAGAATCTCGCAAGTCACCTACCAAGAGCTTGTTTGATGCTGGCTCAAGCAGGATTTCCATCTTCATTGTGAAATAACATTAGTATCTACTCGGATGTTCTGGCCAAATATAACAATGATATAGCGTAGGAATCTTGATAACAACTTGTGAACTTGATGATGTACAAACAAAGTGTTTGAAATGGAATGTGTCCTTTCTGAGATTTTTATGATCTCTTGGCTCTAGACTCGATTAGTGTTTTTGGTTTTAGTTACTAAAAGGCGTTGGAGCATATTGCCACCTATTCAATATCAACAATCTCGGAGTGAGATGTCAATAGATAACGTGTGTATCTCCGTGACAAATGAGACAAGTTTCTGTTGAGAGAAACCCGAATGGCTAGGAAGGGTTGTGCATTGCATCACTGGGTCCATGATGTCGTTTTCAATGTCAGCAATTAACTTGTGATTCTGACAGCATATGTATTGACCCGGTTTCTGCCTTAAGTTGTGTGGAGGGCTTCTTTCTTTAGACCCTTTATCCATACATTTCTTTTTAATTCTTCAACGCCTTCAATGCTTACCAAGACGTCATTACTAACACCTTGTGTGATTTTAAGTGTTTAACTCAACTCTTAGTCGGCTTATTCCCATTACATTCATCTCCATCATACCTACCAAGGACTGCTTATTTCTAACTTTGGATTATCCTTGGGTAGATCCTCCGGTTCTGGTTGGATCATAGGATTGATTCCTAACCTAACCACCTTATGACTTCAGAATCGTCGTGAAATTAAGATGTTGTTGGGTATAAGATCGAACCATAAAACCTTTTCTTCAGCACATTAAGTCGAATAGATCATATTTTAATTACATTTTCTCCCCTTATTTTAAATAATAAACACTTAGTTTTTGAAATACCTTGTGATTAAAATATGTCTTGAAAAATCTGTGGGAGAAAATATTATCAGCATGAATGGTTTGGAACATTTTGATAATGTTTTGAATACATAAGAATTGTCGTTGATGATGTATCCAAGAACATTAAAACTTTGTTTTTCGAAAAACTCCCCCTCAAAAATAGGACCAATTGAGAAATTGTTGTCTTTTGAAAACATTGTGAGGGATGGAGTGTTGAACACACAATTTTGAAAGATTATGATTTGTCATCGAGAAATTCTTGAAAAATTGTGTTCAACTTTTTGAAAAACCAAATGTTAGAGGACTTCTCTTCTAACGCTAAGGGTAAGCGCACTGAAGCGTACACTTTCCTTGTTCTTGAGCTAAAAACATTGAATGTCTTGTAAGAACAGCTCAAGACCGAGAAACGTTAATTTTCTCGTTGTGAGGATAAGTTATAAACCTTCCTTTATTTGAAGTCCGGGTTATGTACTGACATTTACACATAAGCCATTTAGAAAATTAGAAATGACATGTTTTGAAACTATTTGAAACTCTCGCTCGAACTTCATTTACACACCCGTGTCAATGTTAATCGACATTTCTAAGCACGTAAATGTTATCGATTCCAAGAGACATGTCGAGAAGATTCTTTTTGGAAATTTTCTATTTTTCAGATTTTGTATTTATATATATATACATGTTGTCCTCAGCATTGCTATGTTGGAAGGTATAAAAGTGGATAGTATTCCAACTCTTGTCGTGATTGTGCTGTCTTGATTTTTGAATGCATAGAAGGCGAACAACTTTTGGAACCAACTGTTGACTTTGACGGTTTCATTGTTGTTGACTTGAATCCGTGTTTGATACGGTTATGATCAGGAAGTCATTGCCATGATAGAACGAGGGCTTGATCTGCTGCGATCAAAGTCTTTTAAAAACATTGAGGAACGGGGGAATGAATTGTTATTTTTCAGCAGACGCCATTAGACATTGATGACAAGGCTTGAACTTCTGTGTTCAAACGTCATTTTTATTGAGCATCAGATCAAATTTCCTTGAAGCACCTGCTTTCTAAGACATATCTTTCTTTTTCGCAACCAAACATCTGGAGTCCTTCTCTGTAGGAATTTTGAACGATGTTCCTGTACTTAAGAGTATTACCCCCCCATGCACTGACATTAAGAGCTATTGTTCGCTTTCACATTGGTTAGGGTATTATGATCTTGAACCATTTGGGGGTTCTCTTTCAACCTTTGTTGTGCAAGAGGCGAATGTCTTTCCTTGTTGGAACCATTCTAAGACAAACAGTCTTGAGAATTCTACCGTTGGTTGCCACCTAGGAAAAGTTCTAGGACTTGTTGTTTTCACCTGCAACAGTGGTAGTCTTTTTGATTGAAACTATGTCATTTTTGGGATCTTGTCTTTTTGGTTTCCGTTGCAACCCTTATTTGCTCTAGGTTGTTTTGTTTGTTGTCTTATTGGATGGAACCTTAGCCGCGAGTTGACTTCTTTAAAGAATTTTATTACAAAAGCGTCATGATTGGCGCATTTATGATACATTTCATGACACGATCGGAGCAAACAAAAATCGTTTGGAGTCAGAAAAATTTCTAGGGATCCTAGAGTGTTCATGTGTCTTTTTCTTAGCTTCCTCTAGGTAGTGATTATGAACAATGTCGTTTGAGCTATACCTAGATGAGCTTGGCTGCATCATGTGATGGGTTTTGCTTATAGGGGAGATTCTATTCCCTCTAGGCAAATGATGTGTAGTGGACTGGTTTGGACAAGTCGTTGTTCACATTCAATTGGAGGCAAACCGTGGTTTTGAAATTCTAGGTCTTTCAGACTTAAACGCAGTCGGTTGTCTAACAACGGATTGGTTTTTGAGTGGTTGTCCAACCGGTTTTCCCAAGATTGATGGCTTTGCAAACTTAGTATTCACACTATTTCCTGTTAGTTTCCTTAACTCATTTTTTAATGCTGCAATTGCAAACCCCTTTTTCTGAATCTGAGCTAGTACATCAACATTTTCATTAGACTTTTTGTTCAGTTGTGCCATTAAAGAGTCATTCTGGTCTTTGGTCTGAACTCGTGTTTTGTCTTTTGATAGAATCAAAGATCTTTGTAAGTCTGTTTCAAGTGCTCTTTTTCTTTATGTAACTGCTCATTCTCTGCGAGTAATTTAGCCACACTATGTTCCAATTCGATGTTTATTGTTTCAATTACATCGATGTCATGTTTAACCTTGGCTTCATTACTTTTTACTTTCAAAAATTGACCATGTTGCCCTTCTTTTAAAGCTTGATTTTGATATTTAAGTTCAAGATTAACACAATGTGCTTCCATTCTTAAAAAATCTTTTTGAAATTGGGCAACGGTCTTTTTGAGACGAATATTTTCAGATTCAAGAGATTGATTTGAAAATTCAGTTGTCTGGTTATCAGTTAATGTAGCAGGCAAAGACATGTTTCATGTCATTGTTTCAGCATTCTGGTCAATCCTCTCCCTTTATTATTGAGGTTCGGGTGTTCAGTAGTGCTTGTGTGTAGGTTCTTGGTTTTGGATCTGACTATTTGTAAGATGATAGATACTTGATAATCCAAATCAACTATATGAGAGGGACACTGAATATGACATTATAAAGTTTGTTTAATGCGGATCTTAAGCTAGAGTAAAGAAGAAACGATAATACTAAAATACTATTAAAGCTCTATGATTCTATTTATATTTCTCAATACGTTACATAAACATTATGCCTTCGGGTTCCCTCTTATACACCAAGGGAAAACCCTAATAGGCTTTACGAAACGTGTAAAAGGGAATACTCATCCTTTCCTAGATATCTCCAAAGTTAATCTATTAAGATAACTATTCATATTTCTGTTACATAATACAGACTTAACTATGAACAGAATTAACTATAACCAGTACTAATCAAGTAATGCTATACTCTACCAGTACAACTTAGTACTGCCAGACTTAACTTAGTACTGCCAGTATTAACTCAATACTAACAGAACTAACTATAACTACTGACTTAACTGTTATACTACGAGTATTAAGTCTTTTACAATCTATATTTCCCAAACAATCCACACCTAACTTGATCTTTCACTTGTGAACTTCAAGTTCCTTCAAACATTCTTGATCTTTACTTTAAACACTTTTAACTACTTTAAGCTTCACCTTGGGCTTTTAGAGGATTGTCTTGAACTTCTGTCTTCAAAATAATAAGTCTTTATGTCTTCAAATCTTGACAGCAACTAGTCTTTAACCCTTGTATCAGCAACCTTGACAATTTTGTACATCAAATCATAAAGTTTCAGTCTATTCTCATCACTTCCAGGTGTGTTAACTCCTGTGAGAGGTGAATCATTGAAAATTTTAAATGGATTTGATGTCTCTTTACCAGTTAGCCATTAACTCTGGAGTAGTCAGTTCTTTGGCCACCAGAAAGGTGTATGTCCATGGTCAACTGAAAACCATTTCAACTCTCAGTACTTGAAACATTGGTGAGTTGAATACCATATGGTTTTTGGCAAACCATTACAGCCATCAACGGATTTGATATGCCTTTACCTGTAGCCGTTTGCTCAGGGCTAGTCAATCCTTTGGCACCTAGAAAAGGTAAATTCCATGGTGGATTGATAACCATGTCAACTCTTTGTACATGAAACTTGGTGAGTTGATATACCATCCACTTTTTGGTAAAGTGTCAACCATCTAATATGGATTTGCATGTCTTTACCATAAGCCATAATCTTATGGACTAGTTATGGTTTTTCCACAGCCTTTACCACAAGCCATAAACTTGTGGGCTAGCCAACTCTTCACTTAGATAGATATGGTGAGTTGAAGACCATACAACTTATTTGCAAGTTGTCAACCATAGAACGGATTTGAGAAGTCTTTACCAAGAGCCGTTTGCTCTTGGACTAGCCAGTCCTTATGTTGGTTAGACATGGTGAACTGATAACCATTTGTTGTGTTAGTGCATAGCACCTTCACCAAGTGTTATCCTTCTCATCTTCTATCCTAGGCTTTCAACCCTACAAACTTCACTACTTTCTAATGCCTGCTTGTTTTTCCATCATTTTCAACAATCTATAGCAATCTTCACTCATTTTTCCATCCAAAAGCTTCATATTCAACATAGTTTTACATACCTCAGCAGAGAGTGGATATTTTCTTTCAGACAACATATAAACATCCATGGATTCTAAGTTTAAACAATGTACCCTACAGGTATCATAATATCTCCAACTTATAATCTTTTGTTGTCCTAATTCACTCCATATTGAATCTGTGCTAAGAGGTTCTTCAAACATAGTTCTTAAACATTTCCAAAATCCCTTTTCTATCTTATCCTCTGGCCCATCCATTCCATATCTACTCATCACAATCCTATACAGCTCAATAAGGTCATCTCTAGATATAGATTTCATCATGGCACCAAAATTTATATATACTATATCTGTTCCATCTTCTCTAACAATTTGGTATACTCCTTTTTCTCCTTGTTTAATAATCTTATAGGTAGCTACACTAGGTGTTTTCATAGCTACAGGAACAGGATTAATAGGAGTTTCAGTACCTGTGTTAG
>BQNB010087777.1:0-23439 GCA_026074375.1 Tanacetum coccineum | reverse complement strand
CCTTCTCAATAGACCAAGAGGATTAAGCATTCCTGGTCCCATGCAATCTCAACCTCAACAGCCAACTCAAGCTTCTGACTCAAAAGAAAAAGGTAAAGGGATTCATTAAGTACTCCCGAAGATTCATTAAGTCTCCATCTCACAATCTCCTAATCTTCTTGATTCTTCCAAAAGTCATCATTGCTTGTTGAAGACGTCTCCCAAACGGTTGTAAGATCACCCAAAAGTCTCAATAGACCAAGGGATACAAGGTAAAAGGTATGTGTATTTAAGCACATACCAATACTGTTAACTAGTTTCCGCATAGTTGATAGTATTACATCAGTGTTTCATTGTTATCGACTTGGATTTATTCAAGGAAGTAACATCCTTTATAGGCTAAAGGCTTATTATACTAAGGTATATCGATCCTACAAAGGAGTTAGAAGTTCAAGATCAAACATCCAATCAGGACCTTTTCCTTTTTGATTCTCCTGATTCTCAAGAAAGTTTACATGAAGACAGTCTTGAACCTTTCTTGTGACCCTGTTATAGACTCTAAAACCTTTGCTGTTAGTAGAGTATCCCAACAGATAACCTTCATCCGACTTGCCATCAAACTTACCCAAATGATCTAGGGTATTAAGTATAGTCAGAGGACATCCAAAAGGTCTCATGAAACTGATGTTAGGAGATCTTCCCATCAAAATTTCATAAGGAGTCTTCATCTGAGGTTTAGTCACCAAAACTCTATTAAGCACATAACAAGCAGTATTGACTGCTTCAGCCCAAAATTGAATAGGTAAAAGAGAGTCTGCTAACATAGTTCTAGCAGCTTCAATGAGAGTCCTATTCTTTCTTTCTGCGACACCATTTTGCTGTGGAGTCCTTGCAATACTATATTCTCTCTTGATTCCTTTCTTGGCACAAAACTCATTCATTAAATGATTCTTGAACTCTGTTCCATGGTCACACCTGATGGTCTTCACTTTATGTCTTAGCTTGTTTTCTAAACCCACAATCAGATCATGAAGCATATCATATGTCTCATCCTTGTAAGCCAAGAAAAACACCCAACTGAATTTACTACAGTCATCAGTGACCACCAAACAGTACTTTTTCCTATTTATACTCTCTACTGAAACAGGTCCAAATAAATCCATATGGAGCAATTCTAAAGGTTCTCTGACTGTTCTTACTTCAATCTTCTTGCAAGAAGCCCTGTGCTGTTTACCCTTTCTACATGCCAGACATGAATGATCAAGCTTGAATGTCTTGGAAGGTAAACCTCTAACCAGATTGCCTTTAACCAACTTGTTAATATTCTTGAAGTTGACATGCCCCAATCTTCTGTGCCATAAGACAGCTTCATCCTTTGTTGCCTTTGCAACCAAACAAGTTACTCCTCCAGAAGGAATGATATTCTTTAGATCCAGACTGTATACATCATTCTTTCTAGGAGCTCTAAGTATCACCAGATCTTCATCAACGAATTTAAACTTTGGAGATAAGATAAGACACTCCTTGTCAGTGAAGAGAACATTATGCTTCTTATCACAGATTTGAGAAACAGAAAGGAGATTGAACTTAAGCTCCTCCACATAGCTGACTTTCTCAAAGTCTATGCATGATGCTTGATTGGTTCCCTTTTCCCGTGATTCTTTCCCTCCTTTATGATCATTTCCAAAGGCCTCATAACCCACCCTTAAATTCTTAAAATCAGACAACTTGTCATGTCTCCTTCATACTCCAG
This sequence comes from Tanacetum coccineum, assembly GCA_026074375.1. Taxonomy (NCBI): domain Eukaryota; kingdom Viridiplantae; phylum Streptophyta; class Magnoliopsida; order Asterales; family Asteraceae; genus Tanacetum; species Tanacetum coccineum. The sequence goes on along the minus strand of BQNB010087777.1, from coordinate 21,707 downwards.
AGCAACCACTGTCCATTATAGCCATAATCATTGATATCTTCTTCTGGATTGCCCTGTACAAACAATTTAAAGAATTAGACTCTTTTAGGGACCCAAGTCATAACTGACTTGGATACCCCTAATGGAGTTACATACTCAAATTGCTTGAGTGTGTAAGATCCATTATCCCTATTCACAGAATCTAGATAAGCTCCTTTTGGTCTCCATGTTTGTGTTGGTTTTATCATGGCACTCCCTTTGACACTTACACTTTGTGGAAGTACTACTTGTGATCCAACGGTACTGGCTTTCTTAACCTAGATAGATTTCATAATTTTCTTGGGTCTTTGTGGTCGATGAGGAGTCCTTGTGGTAGAAAACCTTGTTGATGGTGAAAAACTTGAGGTTCTAGGTCCTTATATTATCCATCTTTTGATAGCAAGGTCTACCATACTTGTGAACGTACTGCTTGTGTACTCATGTACTGGCATGTAATTTCAACCTTCCTTGAAGTACTGCTGTTGGATACAAAGACTTCTTTTTGGGAGGGTGACCTATGAGTTTCCTGAGAAGTACATGGTTCACTCCTATGATGTTGTTCCAGACTGGTCTTGTGTCCCTTGAACCCTGCTTTCTCTTAGGTTGATGGGTTTGGGTTTGTTTGAAGGTTCTTTCGTGTAGGTCACAATCCTTGATTAGGTGATCAGGACTGTAACATACAAAACATGTTTTACCCCTTTTGTGCCCAAGTCCCTTTTTCCTAGATCTTTACCAACACTGTTTAGACTGTTAGGAACTTGTTTTCAAATATGGTTTCACATCTACTGAGTTCACAAACATTTTCTTAAATTCTGAAGTTTAAATCAGTCTCTTCATCATCACTATCAACTCAATCTTCAATAATGACTTTATTTCTATCAATCTCTGGTTGACTAGATTTTGTATTCTCTTGATTAACGACCTTATTCCTAATTAGCTAGTACATACTAGTCCTGTAAAAGAGACATAGCCCTAGTGTATGACTGTACCTGTAGGTGGAGGTATTGCATGGAATCCTTTTGCCTTTTAAAAGATGATACAAAGATCCCTCATCGAATTGTATTCCAGATTAATTGTCACTATTCACACTACTACTAGATTCAACCCCAAATCCCTAACAAGATTTATCAGACAAATATCTTGTTTGTTTAGAGACTTCATTTTGAAGTACAGAAGCAATTGTCCATTTTTCAAGTTTTACCTTGATATCATCTCTTTCTTTTAAGACTTGATCTAGTTCCTTTTGTTTTTCTTCTAGTTTAAAATCTCTCATCTTTAAGTCATATTCCATTTGTTCATACTTATCACCCCATGCATATTCATTCTTTTCATGTGTTAAATATGTCTTCTAATGACTGCTAAGCTCATTTGATATCCCTAGAATTTCAGTCCTAGCCTTTTAAATGTGTCTCTTTCAGTTTGATAGTTTTCAAGCAACATTTTTAAAGATTTACTACATTTGGAACAGTACAGGTAACCTCTGAGTTTGTAGCCATCAGGCAAAGGACACTGTGTATCATCAGCTTTGTTTGCTCCAGTCTAAATCACCAAGTCCATGCTTATCCAATTGCACAAATTCTGCGTCAATCTCCATGCGCCAATCATCTTCTTCAAGTCCAGTCAGTGCCATCATAAGCAAATGTCACTGGTTCATCATCAAATTCCTTGGTTCAGTCAACTTCTTCATTGCTGTCTGTTGCCACCAAGCTTATTGAGTTTGAATCTTCAATAGCCACAATTTTTCTTTTCATTACGACATTTGCTCTGTTTCCTGATATTTAGCAAATCTGCACACCCTAGCAAAATGAACCAACTTTTTGACAATTAAAGCTTCAATCTTTACTTGTCAAAAGTGATCCCATCTTTGCTTGAGTGTCAATGGTCTTCCTGTTTTTTCTCATAAACTCTTATCCTTGCTGTTATCATAGCCACCTGCCAACGAATGTCAATTTCTTCCTGGCATCCTCATCAATTTGCAGCAGGTCTTCATCATCATGAGTTGTAGGCATAGATGCTTGTTGAGCAAAGAAGGAGCATATGATTTCATCTGAGTGGGAAGCACAGTTAGGAGCAGTTTGCACCTTGCTTGAGGGAGCCTGAGTATATCCTTTTGGGATATTTCTGGGTCACAACGTTGTTCAAGTACTGCCCTTTGAGGTTGGGGGGGGGGGGGGGGGGGGGGGGGGGGGGGGGGGGGGGGGGGGGGGGGGGGGGGGGGGAGTCATGGACAAAAAGGCAATATTTTGAGAGCTTGAAATGGAAACACCTCATTCATGCTCATACACCTTCAAGTTGTTGTAGAGATCATCAAACTCCAATTCATCCAATCCAGGTTGTCCCCGAATCATTGTAGCAACTACATGCCACACAGATGGTAAACTTCTTAGAAACTTCAAATTCGCATCTTCATTGGACACTTTAGCATCATATAATTCAAGCATACTAAGAATGTTCTGAAACCTTTCGTATGCTGAATCTAGCTCTTCTCTAGATCCGATAGTAAACGTCTCGAATTGTTGTTTCAAAAGATTCTTTTGCATCTTTTTTGATGCTTCATTACCTCCAAATCTTGCTTTTATGGCTGACCATAAGGTTTTTGCATCTGTGGCATCATGAAAACTAAGAAGATGTCTATCAGGAATTGCAGAAAGCAATATGTTTAGAGCTTTCTCATTGTTTCTTCTTGCGTTGGCAGCAAGTGAAGTTTTTGGTGCTGACGAGGATGCAGGATCAGTTGTGGCTTGGTCTCCATTTGTGATTATATCCCATAGTATATGATCAGTGATGGCAATATACTGTCGCATCTTCATGGACCAAAGGTCATATTCACCTTTCTTGATCATTGGGATTCTTAGTGCAGTGACTGATGAGGTGGGAGGGATAGGTTCAGCTTCAGACATCTTTTAGAGTTTGGAAAGATTTCGAATGAGTAAAGTTCTTCTAGATCAGAGTCTCTACACAGGCTCTGATACCACTTGTAGGATCGATATACCTTGATATAAAAAGCCTTTAGCCTGTAAAGGATGTTACTTCCTTGAATAAATCCAAGTCAGTACAAATGAAACACTGATGTAATACTATCAACTATGCGGAAACTAGTTAACAGTATCAAGAAGAACACACAATGATTTAACAAACGATTTGTATTATCACACGTTGAATCTGCCTAAGTTTGCAGATCCCTAATACAATACTTATCTCTAATACTTCTAACTAATGCTTTTTCTTCTTGTTGTTGTTTCGTGTCTGTCTAATGCCTTCCTAGAGATCCTTTTATAAACGTAAGGATAACTTTAGTAGGTGTACAGTCCTTATAAGACACAAATACTAATTAATACTAATCACTAATGTAACTGTTACATGATAACTACTAATGTAACCGTTTAATCCTTTAAAGTTCCTATATTAAAGGCAGTACTTCGACTTTTCCATACTAAGCAGGCAGTACTTTGACCTTTGACTAGCAAGTACTTACCTTTTTACTTGTATTTCCCCAACACATAACCATCAGAAACATCAATAGTATGGATGATGAATCGGGATGCTGTTTATGGAGAGGAGAACTAAATCAATCTCAAGTGAGAGGAAGGGCCTGATTTATTGAAAGACTAATTAATACAGAACCTAAAGATAACAGACTTTTGATTACTATGATAATACAAAATGTCTAGACTACCCCTCACGGTTCAAAAAGACATCATTCTCATTTTCAATTAATTACCAGATTGCCATTTTTATTTTCAGCCATTGATTAACTCATCCAATGACTCAGATTGACTTAAAATAGATCTAAGTTCTGTTAAAAACAGGGTTCTCAATATAATACACACTATATAATATATATAATATATATATATATATATATATATATATATATATATATATATATATAATATAAAAAGGTATATAATATATAATAATATAATATAAAACTCAAATCAAAGTGTAAAGTATAATAATACTTGAGGGTGAAGTGATAAATATAGACTACACGTACCGAGAAGTGTAACTTTGATATAAATAAAGGTTTCGGTCCGTCTAGGCCACTAACGATGATTAAATTACAAAAGCCCCCCCTGCTGCCATTGCATTCCAAATTATTTTTTCTATGAAAATGAGTATTTACTTGATAGTATTTCATAAATATTTTTATAACATTTATGAAAATATTTGTTATTTATTTGGTACCCGGTTATGCCTTGTTCAAAAATAAAAATGAATTTTAACCCGAATATATCGCGTTTTTAGCAACTGTTTTCTGCATACAATGATAAAATAATTTATATAAAATATATTTATTTAATAATGGTGATAATTAAATGTAATTTAATTATTTTCATGTCGATACGCGTTGTTTTCGTTTCAAAACTTTGCGAGGGTATTTTAGTCATTTATGTTGTTTTCGGTCTCGGGCAAAACTAAAAAGTTGTCCGAAATGTCGTTTTACATCAAATTGCTTTAGATTCCGAGTCATGAAAACGTAATTTAGCGGGTCGTTTTTGATAAGTCAACTTAGGAATAAAATATATCTTCTCGTTTTCAAGTCAAATAAGTTAAAAATAAATTTCACATCAGAGACATGTAATAATCACTATGATTTATTATTTAAATATGTTCCAAAAAATTACAGGTTACGCGGTAATCGTTTTTATGTGACAATAAACGATCAAAAATCAAAAGTCAGGTCGGACCCGAAAAGTCAAAGGGTAAAATAGTCATTTAAAATTCTAAAAATTGCCAGTTGTTACACCAATGGCATTCTCTAAATTAAATACTTATAAACCGGTTTTGGGGTGTTACAGGCGAAGATTGGGTTGGTATTCTAGATAGGAGGGGTCAACAACGCGACCTTCATGGAAGAATCGACGTTTAAGAATTTTGTAAATTTCCCTATCTTTTTCGTTTAGGCCTTGGATTCGGTGAAATTTGGGAATGTAAAAGACGGTATCGTGGTGATCAATGTGAATGGATTTTGGCATTTTGAACCTATAAAGAACAATATCAATAAAACAAGTTAAATAAAGGTTTTGATTTTATAAGACTTCTTTTAACACATTTTTGTCGAATAGATCGAGAAGACTCGAAATGTCAACAGGCACTCTTTCAAAACGGAGAGTGTGTTTTGGATTCTTTGAAAATTAATTATGTCAAGTTTTTACGGTTATTAACAATGTTAACCATATCGATTATTTACCTTGTGATTTTTTGAAAAATCGTTTGACATTGAGTTTATATGCATGAGTTATTTTTCTAATGAAAACAAGATGCAATTCCTAACTAATGTTATCTTAGATACATAATTACGTTAAATTCGTCGATGAATTGGGTTTTAAAATTAAGAGCCCAAAAATTAAAAGGAACTAAACCTAGGTTTAAATTAAAGGGATGAATTAGGATCAATACTTACAATGAGATGAATTGCACGTTTTAGAATTCAATTAATCCCGAAAAATGGTTTTAATGGAAGCAGTTCGTCAATGGAGGTTCTTTTGGAAGAGAATATGGAGACAGTGAAGTGATAAAGAAAGGATTGACATTTTTGTCCTATCAGATTGCCGGTTCTGTTGGTAGAAGGGCACTGGCTTTGGTAGCCAATGGAACCGGCTAGGGATGAAAGTGAAAATAAAAACTTTTATTATTATTACTATATTTTTTGTTTAATATTATGGATAAATTTTTAACAAGTTTTGTTATTTAGTTATTAGTTTGTTTTTCGGGCGAGTTAACGTAAGATGGTAACAAAACAAAACAAATAACGATTACGCGATAAACACGAAAGATAAAATCATTACATATATTTCACTTCAATGCATAGCGCAATACAAAGGATAGGAAATACAATGGTAATGTAAAAAGCTAAAACAAAGAACAAATCTCCGTGCGAGAAATTGATCATCGGATAGAGGAGCATTAGGAGCGAGATGATGATGGCGATCATGACGGGACTTAGAACTTCCAAGAGAGTTTCCATGGATGATGGTGATCGATGGATTTGAGAGAGAGAGAGAGAGAGGGAAAAATAAGTGGTTTGATTTTTGAAATGGACGAGAGTGGTAGTGGAGGAGAGGAGTTTATATAAAAATAAGGATGTCGTTGGTTTTTATGAGAGTACGTGAGAAATGTTTGAATTTTAAATAAATAGGCTTAATACCCGTAATATTGTGTTTAGATAACATGACCCGGATGAGCAACAAATGCTCGAAAGGATTTTATGGAAGAAGTTATCAAGGTGTGCTAACCCCAAAAATTATAATCACAATCTAAGATATATCACAAAACACATAATACTTTTCAATTAATCACAGGTACATTATAGTGCAAGATGGACAATTAGATTTAAAGAGGATGAGAGATTGTGTACCTTTTAGCGCTTAAGTCCGAGGGGTTCATAAAAAAATGGTCCGATGATGGTTGCAAAAAAAGTTTTTTTTTTGAAGAGACATTTGAGAAATATATTGGATTTTTAGTTTAGATCTTTTATTTCTAAATGGATTAACCCACTATACTATTTTAGGCCCAAAAATAATTAGTTAAAAAAAACTTTATAGATGGCCCGGTTCCTTTAGCTAAACCTGCCCGGTTCCATTCTTTAGTGGAACCGGCCTAAAGCCAAATTTAAGCCCAACCAATATTTTGAAGAATAGATACAAATTTTAACACAAATAGTTGAGTCACGAGATATATAACGAAGAGGCTAAATTGTACCTTTTCAATATGTAACATTTTTGAGGTAACGAGATCCTGAATATGACATCGAGATTCCGTGATCATGTAGATGATCCTCCAAGCTATCCTTAAGGGACAAAAATATATAAAACAAATAGATCTAAAATAAAATTATTTGTAGTTTCGAAATTCATTTAGTCGGTTTTTAAAGATTTAAAATACAATATATGTAACACCCCCAAAATGGGTCGCAGCGGAATATGGGTTGGAGAATGTTACTTCATAGATCAATAGCACAAGATAAGAGAACGACCTCTATATGAGTCGTTAAAAATTGATACATTGGATTAAATAAACTTGTTTGTTACAATAGCCCGAAGCTAAAATTGTTCAACCATGATAAGTAAAGATTTTAAGACATAACAATATTCTCAAAATGTAATGCACCCAAATCTTTATAGAAATGACTTCAAAATGGTGACCACCAATGTATCCTTGTTTCTTGTACCTATGACCTAGATAAAAATATGCTTTAAAACTTCACATAAAAGTTGTTGAAACTCACAAGGTTTAATAAGTAAATGTATAAAGTAGGACCGCAAGATTTCTAAGTATGATAAGCAACGAATACAATATCACAAAGTAATTACGAAGTGCACTAAGCTCATGACACCAATGCTCGACATCTATGTATGCAATTTAATGCAAATGGGGCCCGTGTAGATGTTCAAACCCGTAACATCCAAATTGTTCCGACATGTATACATTCATTGTTTCAGTACATTTGAAACTGGTGAGCGCTACTCACCCGAACGGGGATGTCAATCCCAAATAGATCTATTCATAACATTCGCGCTCGCTAATAGCAATTGACAGTTCATGATAGTGGGCAATAGTGGGTTTAGCTACTTAGGCCAACTCGTAATTTGTTTAAAAGAGTACTTGCGTCCAAACGTAAAACAATGCATGTTTCTCACCCCAAAGTTATAAAACAATATAATTGAATAAATGCGGGGCTATGAATTCACCGTAAGTGAATGGTTTGATTATCTAAATCAAATAAGTAAATCGTCTCGGCAAATCCGAATGCAACCTATTTAAGTGTAGGTTGTATGAGTATAATGTATTGTATATAAATAAAATATCACATGTTATATAGTTACACCACCACCTAATAGCTTTTGATTAAGTTATAAAAGTAGAAATAATAATTAAAGTGTACTTTGTTAAATAAAAGTATATGTACTTGCACCTGTAAAGAAAAATATTATTTTTATTTACTAATGTATCATTTGTTAAAAATATATGATTTAATATTTTTATTGATTACATAATGATATTATATTATTAATTTAATTGTTTTTATAAAAAAAAAATAATGTATAAAAGTAAAAATATTGCACAAGGTTTTATAAACCTCGTATCTTTATCGTTTCAACTCCGTTTTAGGCGTTTCTTATGTCCACGGTTTCGTATTAAGAAAATATATCAATTTATTACACTTATCATATGGTTAAAAACTGTTATGAACAGTAACAATAAGCAAAAGTTTATAATTTTTTTTTATAATTTTAATTATTGAAATCGTATTTTAATTGTATCTCGATCGTTTTAATTCGGTTTTTAGTGATTCCAATGCCCACGTCTTCGTAATTGAAAACTCTATTTAGGAAAATTAATCCCCAACAGTACCCTGTCGTGTACAGTAAAATGTTTTTATAAATTTACTTTTATAAAACTACTTTTTAACTTAAACTTGTAAATAATGTATCACCTTCATTTTAAATCCGTTTTTCTCCGTTTTTCAGTTCTTATGTCCGTGTGTTCGTAATAAGGAATTTTATCAAAAAATTAAATATAAGAATAATTTAACTCCGATGACAGTAACATTAAACTGTTCATCACAGTTTCTAAAATTGTTTTTATAAAGTTTATTTATATATAACTTGTAAAATCCATAACGACATGCTCACGATCCTTGTAAAGAGCACTATTTTTATAAAATATAAAATATATGGTTTATAGTTCGAAATCCAACAGTAAGATAAAAAAATAAATTAGGTTTCTAATAAACAAGTAGTTTACAATCATTTTATATAATGAACTTTGCACCATAATTTACCAAGTGTTATATCGTAAATCTTACATGTATTTAGTCCTCAAATTGTCCATGTCCATTTGTCCATATGAAATATCAAATACTTATAAAACACAAAAGTGAATCAGTGGTGATTAACTTATGCAACAAAGTATGTATACAATCGGTAAATTAATGATGAACATGAATACTTTAAATATACCTTATAGAATGATTAGTGGATATTAACACAAGCTGAAAAACCCAACCAAGCCTACAAAACAAAACCCAAATCAAGAAAACCCTAATTTATGTTTTCTTGATAATCCTTGTTATAAAAACCCCGAATCGCAAGCTTTGCCAACCACTTAGAGTAACCATAGATAAACCTTACAATGAACATTTGAAATTGCTATGGATTTGCCATGGATCAAAATTACAATGAAACCCTACATGTTAATGTCGGTGCCGTGTAGTATATGGCTCGCAAAAGAGAGGAGGATTAAGCTTGCTATGCTTGTATGAAATGTAAAGCGTGTAAATAGGTTACCAAAGACTTCCCTTTTATAGCATAGATAAAACCTTAAACAACCTAGGTGAAACCATGGGAGGGAAATGGTTTAAGGATAAAATTGTAAGAGCTCTCCTCCTCCCAAGGAGGAGGCCACGGTCAAAAAGGGGGGGTGGGTACACCTTGACAAGACAATCTTTAGGAATATGGGTCCAAGGTACAAAAGTGTAAGGTTTACAAGTTGTAAAAAGAAATTTGTGAAAGTTTTGAATATTATTTCTTGTGTAAAAGCTCATATCCGGTTCTAGAGAGATATAAGTGAGAAAAATAAATAAATTTGATATGGGTAATAAATGTGGGTATTTGTTTGAGTGAAGATGTAAAGTTGCTATCCGGGTACGACCGAATGTAAATTTAGTTGCAAACGAGAAAGCGTTTTACCGTAAAGAAGCCACAAAAATAAAATATAATGAAAAGTTATAAATTATACTCCTAATAATCATATAACTCTGCTGAAGAAAACTTTAATTTGTTTGGTGTCCATTACTTGAACGTTGAATTTTAGTTTACTGTAACGCGATTTAACAATAAGAAAATAATTAAAACGAAACTGCTAAAAACTCTAAAAATAAATAAAAGAATTTTATTAAAGATGTAAATAACCTGAAAATAAAAATGTTACAGTATCCACCCTGATAAGGAGAGCCATTGTCCCCAAGGCTCAAGATGCAACATTCTTCGAGGTTCTGTTATTTTGTGAAAGAGTGCATGATACTTTTCTCAGGAACGGATCTTCGCAAGTTCCCACGTAAACATCTGGACCTCTCCTTGAGTTCATCGAACTTTGATGATGGGAATACGACTTCTCCTTAGCTTCTTGATCTCACACTCCAAGATTTCCACTGGTTCTTCAACAAAGTGGAGTTTATCATCAATGTGTATTTCATCTAACGGAACTGCCAATGGCTCGTCAGATAAACACTTCTTTAGATTGATACAATAGAAATGTTGCTAATCAAGAACCCTGCTCAACTGTTGAGGTAGTTCGAGTCTATAAGCAACAGTTCCCACTTTGGCTAACACCTTGAAAGGTCCGATATACCTCGGGTTTAACTTTCCCCGTTTTCCAAAATGTAAGACCCCTTTCCAAGGTGATACCTTTAACATAACTCGATCACCAACCTTGAAAACTCTAAAGGCTTACGCCTCACAACGCGTAACTCTTTTTGGCGTTCACGACATCTTGCATTTCAGCTAAATTAGGACAATCTTCTCGGGGCCCTTCTCGTTGTTTTCATGAACAAGTTCTGGACCGGTGAGCCGTGCACTCCGACCTCGGGCCCAACAGTACACAGGCGTCGAGCACATATCTCCAAAAAGTGCCTCGAATTGGGGCATGCTTTAATACTAGCATAGAACTATTTTTGTAACGAGAATTACGATCAGCGGTAAGTGTCCTTCCCAACCATTCCCAAAGTCTATCACACAAGCGCGTAACATATCTTCAAAAGTTTGAATGGTTCTTTCGCTTTGCCTATCAGTTTCTGGATGGTATGCCATACTTATATCCAGCCGAGTACCCATAGCTTTCTGAAATGACCTCCAGAAATTTGATGTAAACCGGGGGTCACGATCGCAAATGATAGTTACTGGTATCCCATGCCTTGTAACCACTTCTTTCAAGTACTAGGACTTGCTAGTTTGTCCATAGGGGTCAGTTCATCATCGGTAAAAATGTGGCAGACTTAGTGATCGGTCTACAATTTACCATCAATTGGTGTCCCGTTTCACTTGCGTTTCCTTGGGGAGTATGGTGACAAGTCCATAGTGATATTTTCCCATTTCCATTGAGGAATCGCTGGTTGTACCATAAGCCAGATGGTTTTTTGGTGATCCGGCTTGACTCTTAAACATGTCAAACACTTGCTAACATAGGTGGCAATGTCAGCTTTCATGTTAGGCCACCAGTATAGTTGCTTCATGTCTTGGTACATTTTATCAGAACCCGGGTGAACAGAATATTTCGACTTGTGAGACTCATGCATAATTAGAGCCCTTAGGTCACCGTAGCGAGGCAACCAACTTCTGTTATTCAGACACATTGTCCCGTCCGCACGTGGTTTCCAAGTTCTTCTCCTTCCTGGTTTTTCTTCTGGTCCTTTGGAATTCCTCAATCAACATACCCCTAACGTCTTCAACTTGAGGTTTTCTGGTTTTTCCTTGCCTCAATCTGGCCTTCCAAAATCCGCTTGGGGAGGTCCAAACCGATAGTCATAACTAAGGCCCGAACCCGTAATGGCTTTATTCGTTCCTTTCTGCTCATGCGTCAGCCACTACATTTGCTTTTTTTACCCTGGATAACGGATTTTCGCAATCATAATCACTACGCATTTCCAACCAACGGCGCTGTTCTCATGTTTAAATTCCTTCTAATCGAGGATGTGATTATAAACTTTTGTGTCAGTATACACGGTACTTTTTGTCCCGTACAGATATGCCCTCCAAATCTTTAGAGCGAATTACTATTGCGCCTAACTCCAAATCCTGAGTGGTGTAATTTTTCGCATGAATCTTTAGTGTCTGATGCAATAAGCAATCACCTTTCTCTCTCATTACACCGCGCCCAACCCCTTGATTGAAGCGTCACAGTAAGCGATAAGTCTTTCATTTCCTTCGGTAACGCTAGAAGTGGTGCACTACACAACTTTTGCTTTAATCAACTGAAAAGCTTGGCCTCTGCCAATGTCACTCCCAATCAAACTTGATCTTCCTTTGAGTCAGCTTGGACCATTGGCTTGGCGATCTTAGAGAATCCTTCAATGAAATCTTTGATAGTAGCCTGCTAGCCCAAAAATTGACGAATCTTCCTCCCTTGCAGGACTTAGGAGATGCCTAATCTTTGACGGATTCAATCTTGGAAGGATCCACATGAATACCTTGACTATCGATCACGTGACAAAGAAACTGTACTTTAGGGATCCAGAATTCGCACTTAGAGAATTTGGCATACAACTATTCCTTCTTAAGCAACTCCAAGATTAATTTGAGGTGCTCTGCATGCTCTTGCTTGTTCTTCGAGTATATCAGAATATCGTCAATAAAGACAATCACGAATTTATCCAGATATGGTTTGCACACCCGATTCATGAGATCCATAAATACAGCAGGTGCGTTAGTCAAACCAAACGGCATAACTTGAAATTCATAGTGTCCATATCGAGTTCTGAATGCGGTCTTGGAATTATCTCTTCACGAACCCTTAGTTGATGATTAAACCCGACCTCAGGTCGCTCTTGAGTAGATACTTAACCTTGTATGTTGATCGAAGGGACAAAACATCAATCCTGGGAAGCGTGATAAACGGTTCTTTACCGTGTAGCTTAGTTTAATTCCCGGTAATCAATGCACATCCGTACGATCCATCCCTTACTTTTGACTAAACAAGACCGAGCTTAAGAGCCCGCAAGGTGAGGAACTAGTCTTAAAAGGCCTTTGTCGAAAGTTTCTTATAATGGTCCCGACAATATGATAAATGTATCAAAAAAAATTCTCTCATTTTCGGACTGAGCCAGTCCGATAAGGTGCCCCCTTGCTACCGGCGCACATCAGGTATCAAATCGATTTGAAATTCCACTTGGCGGGTTGGTGAAATACCCAGCAAGTCCTCAGGAAAAACTTCAGGAAAGTCTTGAACTATTGGTACTTCTTCAAGTTGCTTCTCCTTCGACTTGTCTTCCGCCTTTTTCATAGTAACCTGTGCCAGAAAAATAGGACATCCCTCCGCAGCAAATACTTTTTTTTTGTTTTGGTATCACGAGATGATGTTCAATCAGGAACTTCGTGACCGTTGTTGCTTCCGTCACCATGAAAAATTAAAGTCTTGTCTCCAAAGGGAACATGAACAAGTTTCTCATCACAAACGATTACGGCATGATATTTAGCTAGCAAGTCCATACCGATAATGACGTCAAAACTACCCATCTCTACGGGCATCAAGTCGATGTTGAATGGATGATTTAGAAAGTTTAGAGTGCAACCCCGTATAAGTGTATTAACCTAAATTATTCTACCGTCAGCTAACTCAACATCATAACCATGGTCTAATGTAGTTGGGATGATATCAATCAAAGAACTAAATGCAGTAGATATGAAACTTCTATCGGCACCAGTATCAAATAGTATTGAAGCATAACGGTTATTTAGGAGGAACGTACCCGTGACAACATTAGAGTTCGGGTTAGTTCCAGCAGAGCCCACAACATAAGCTCTTGCTACAGCATTGCCATTTCCAGCCCGATTCCCTTGATTTCCATTCTTCAGCTTTGGGCAGTCACTCCTGAAGTGACCTTGAACTCCACACTCAAAGCAAGTGATAACTCGTGGATTTGTCCCTTGGGTCCTCTGGTTATTGTTGTTGTTGTTATTGTTGTTGTTAGCAGTAGGTCGAACTTTACAGTCACGGGCCGAGTGACCAATCTTTTTGCAGTTAGTGCACTTTTGAGTACATGGCCCATCGTGGTGATAATTGCACTTGGTACATAGAGGTTTGGTTCCTCCATAAGGCTTCTTATCTCCAGGCCCAGCAGTGTAAGCCCGTGCCACATTATTTCTTTTGAATGGTTGCTGTTGGTTTTGGTTGTTCCTTGAAGTATCTTCAAATTTCCTCTTATTCTCTGCTTGACGTTCAGCTGCAGTGAGCATCTTTTTGTCCATCATTTCAGTAGCAAATTCAATTGCCTCTTGCATTGACTGAGGCTTTGATGCCTTAACACTGGGATGAATCATGTCGGGAAGACCACCGACATACCTTTCCACCTTAGCTGATTCCTCAGGGAACATTCTATCACACATGAGTGCCAACTCTTAGAATCGTTGATTGTAAGTCATTAAATTAGTACCTCTCACCTTTAAGTTCCAATACTCAGATTCTAGCTTTTTAATCTCGCCCCTGAGGCAATATTTATCTGTTATCATCCTTTTTAAATCCGTCCATGGCATTGCATATGCAACATCTTGTCCGACAACCCTTATGTGTGAGTTCCACCACGTCAAGGCACTTCTTTGAAGAGTACAAGATGCATACTTAACCTGACTTGTAATGTCACAGTTGCTGATAAGGAAAACAGATTCCATCTTTTCCACCCATTGGGTCAGGCCAACGACTCCTTCGGTGCCTTTGAAATTTATAGGCTGGCACTTTAAGAAATCAGTGTAAGTGCATTCTCGTTGAGTAGGCACTTGCCTTCTTCCGCCGGTTCCTGAACCATGGCTGTTATCGCCATCTCTGCTTCTGCTTGCATCACGTTCTGCCAAAGCAGCAGCAACGCCTTAATCAATCAAAGCTTGGAGTTGACTCAGTGACAGTTGTGGTAGGAGTGGTTGTGGTGGCGGGTGTTGTCCTCGTGGCTCTTCTTGTTGGTAACATTTTCTTCAAAATCACAAGGAATATAATACACGTCAGATTTCACACAATCATAAACGTAACGTGACATATGCATAATAAATAAAAAGATCACCATCCACAGTGAAATATACAACTGAAAGTGAAATCTCAATGACTAAATAATCAAACATTCATACACAAACCAAACATCGATAATCATAAATGAGGGTCCTGTTACAACAGGTTCAGTCAAAGAGATACAAAAACTAAACTATGGACCTAAGGCGGTGTTAGCTGGGGTTACCCTTAATACTTAACACGCCATACAATGATAGCTAAAAAGATAAAACAAAAGTCCTTACAGCCTATTAGCTGGGAGTTAAAAAACTAAATTTATATTAATAAAAAAAATATAAAAGCGTTTTAAAAATAAATAAAAATTATAACCATAAAACTTAATAGGCTATTAGGTAGCTACAGAGAGGCAGACTTAACTGCTGCTGCCAGCCTCAGCTGGTCCATCCTGGGGCTCTGGGTCTCTAGCCTCTAGTGTCGCAATACGTCCAAGCGCTGAAGTCAACCGAGTCTGAAGTGATGTGGTCTGAGTAATCAACGTGGCAACCTGTGCCTCCAGTGTCCTAACATGTGCCTCTATGGCTGCACTCCTCTCCTCAGAACTAGTCCATGCTATACGAGCATATACAGCCTCTCTATCCATAGCCAAAGCTGTGCGGCGGTGGTGTAGTCTATCTCTGTATAGTGTGTTGACTAGGGCTCCCAAGTAAGCCCGGTCATCATGTGCCTCCTCAAATCGTATCTCAAACTCCTCAGTCCTCTGTCTAACAGTAGTATCAAGCTCTGTCACTCTCTGGTCGACCCCCTCTAAGGTGGTCGGTGCTATCTCCATCATGGCCTCAACAATCTCATCCCAAGTGTCAATCGCTGGGGTAGGCCCTGGCTGTCTCACGGCACCAACCGCTGAACTCTCCCCGTATGTTATCGGTGCGGGGAGTAGTAAGACAAGCTCTCTTCTGAGGGGCATCTCAGCCTCGGAACATCAGTCTGGGGGAAGTAGGTGGAGTAATGAGGGTGGTGATGCAATGCTGCTTTCACGACAATCCCGGCTGCCCTATAGCCTAATGGTGCCCCTGCATCAGTAGGGCTAGTAGTGAGTGGTGATGGTAGGGGTACTGGTGAAGGTGCAACAGGTAGTGGTGGTGTAGGTGCGGCCGCATGCTCAGCAATGCGTGCCTCCATGGATGCTGACATCGGTGTGGGGTGTGGGGACTCAGGTCTGACAGTCGTCCGTGCCTACGGAGAATGTTGGGCAAAGGGGATCCTGATTGAGGGCTGGTTTGGTATGGGTGCAGACTCATCCAGTCTTCAATGCCTCTGTAGCCCGGCCGAGGGGAACAGGGGCAATAATAGGTTTATTACCAGAGGGTCGGCTGGAGCTAGGTGCTTCCTCCCCTCCTAGTCATCCTCCTCATCCTCGGAATGGCTCTCATTCATTCATCATCAGCATATCATCATCAGTGTCATCACCGGAGGGCTCATCATCTCCATCCCCTCCGTCAGCAGGGTAATCAGCATGCTCCTCCTCGGAGTCCTCCTCTGGATCCTCCTCTGGATCAGAATCAGGTACATAGCCTGGTGATAGGGCTACGGGTGAAGCATCATGGTAGAGGCTGGGACCCTCCATGGGTGCCTCATCCTCCGAAGGTACTAAGTACTCGGGGTACTCAGGCTCGGGAACATATGGTATCTCAATGGGTGATGGTGGGTGCTCGGGACCGGGCACATAGTCAGGGGATGGTGGGTGCTCAGGTCCAGGCACATAGTCAGGGGATGGTGGGTCTACTGGCTGCATGGGAAGTCCATCGTATCCGTATACGATGACTCGTGGTACACCTCCATCAGATATCTCCTCGTCGGTTCCCCAAAAGACTCTCCCTGGTTCGGAGTCAGTGTACACAGAGGTATAGGTGACAGCGGATGATGCAGAAGACATGACTGCAGGAAGATAAATAAACTTATATAAGTATATTATATAAGACCAGTATAATATATATGTAGTATAATATAAACATGAATACATATCATGAAAGCATATAGCATAACCAACTAATGCAACTCAATAGTGTATGTGTCCCGTGAAAAACTTTTGTATGATGCAATGTTTGAAAATGGTTATAGTCCAAGTAAAAACATTTGACCTGGTTCTCTATAACCTAGGCTCTTGATGCCAATCTGTAACACACCCATTTTGGGAATGGTTGTTTTGAGTGTGGAGCACTAGGGCATTTCAAGAGAGATTTCCCTAAGTTGAAGAATAAGGATGGAGGGAATGGGAATGCACAAGGCTGGGTTTATGCAGTTGGGAATGCAGAGAAGAGAGGGAATGCACTGGGAGACCCAGATTCCAATGTTGTTACGCGTACGCTCCTTTTAAACAACCACTATGCATCTATCTTATTCAACACTGGTGCCGATAGAAGTTTTATATCTACTGCATTTAGTTCCCTGATTGACATCGTCCTAACTCCATTAGATAATAGTTATGATGTCAAATTAACTGATGGGAAAATAGTTAGGATAGACACTATTATACGAGGTTGCACTTTAAATTTCTTAGACCATCCGTTCAACATAGATCTAATGCCCGTAGAACTGTGTAGTTTCGACATCATTATCGGTATGGACTGGTTAAGAAGATGTCACGCCGTGATCGTGTGCGATGAAAAACTTGTTCAAGTTCCCTATGGGAATGAAACTTTGACTTTTTGTGGCAACGAAAGTAGCAACGAGAGAGAATCTCGGTTGGCAGTTATCTCATATTCAAAAGCTCAAGAGTACATGTTAAAAGGATGCCAGGTCTTTTTGGCGTAGATATCCACCAAGAAAGAGGAGGACAAGTCGGAAGGAAAACAAATTAAGGACGTACCAATAGTCCGAGACTTTCCTAAATTGTTTCCCGAGGACTTGCCAGGTCTTCCTCCAGCTCGACCAGTGGAATTTCAGATCGATCTGACTCCAGGAGCCGCACCCGTAGCTCGAGCACCATATTGATTGGCTCCATCTGAAATGAAGGAATTATCAGAGCAACTACAAGAGCTTTTCGACAAAGGATTCATAAGACCTAGTTCCTCACCTTGGGGAGCCCCGGTCCTGTTTGTCAAAAAGAAGGATTGGTCATTCAGGATGTGCATCAACTACCGTGAGTTAAATAAACTAACAGTGAAAAATCGTTATCTACTCCCAAGGATCGATGATTTATTTAATCAACTCCAAGGATCCAGTATTTATTCGAAGATAGATCTGAGATCAGGATATCACCAGCTTAGGGTACGAGAACAAGACATTCCAAAGACGGCATTCTGAACTCGGTATGGTCATTACGAGTTCCAGGTTATGCCATTCAGACTGACAAACGTACCTGCGGTATTCATGGACCTCATGAACCGAGTATGCAAGCCTTACTTGGATAAGTTCGTAATTGTCTTCATCGATGACATACTTATTTATTCAAAGGACGAGAAAGAGCATGAAGAACATCTCAAGGCCATTTTGGAATTGCTTAAGAAAGAGAAGTTGTATGCCAAGTTTTCAAAATGTGAATTTTGGATTCCGAAGGTACAATTTCTCAGACATGTCATTGACAGCAGAGGCATACATGTGGATCCAGCTAAGATAGAATCTATCAAAGATTGGGCATCTCCTAAGACACCAATGGAGATCTGCCAATTTTTATACTATCGAAGGTTCATCGAAGGATTTTCGAAGATTGCTAAATCAATGACGAAGCTTACTCAAAAGGGAATCAAGTTTGACTGGGGTGAAAAGGAAGAGAACGCATTTCAGTTGATAAAGCAGAAGTTGTGCAGTGCGCCAATTCTGTCTTTACCTGAAGGAAACGAATACTTTGTGGTCTATTATGATGCTTCACACAAGGGCTTAGGCGTTGTGTTGATGCAGAGAGAAGGTGATTACCTATGCTTCTCGACAGTTAAAAGTTCATGAGAAGAACTACACCACTCATGATTTAGAACTTGGATCGGTGATATTTGCTCTAAAGATATGGAGACACTATCTATATGGAACCAAATGCACCGTGTTCACCGAACATAAAAGCTTACAACACATTCTCGATCAAAAGGAGCTTAACATGAGGCAATGCCATTGGCTTGAATTGCTAAGCGACTACGATTGTGACATTCGTTATCACCCAGGGAGGGTAAACGTAGTGGCTGATGCATTGAGCAGTAAGGAACGGATTGAGCCATAACGGGTTCGAGCCTTGGTTATGACTATTGGCTTGAATCTTCCAAAACAAATTTTAGAAGCTCAGATCGAAACCCATAAACCAGAGAATCTTGTGAATGAGGATGTAGGTGGTATGATCAGAAAGGATATACCCAGGGAAAGGTTGGAACCATGTACCGACGGGACTTCATGTTTACACGGCAGGAGTTGGTTACCTTGCTATGGAGATTTAAAATCCGTGATTATGTACGAATCTCACAAGTTGAAATACTCTATCCATCCAGGTTCCGAAAAGATGTACCAAGATGTAAAGAAACTATATTGGTGGCCAAACATGAAGGCTGACATCGCCACTTATGTTAGCAAGTGCTTGACGTGTGCAAGGGTCAAGGCCGAACACCAAAGGCCATCAGGACTGTTAGTACAACCAACAATACCCGAGTGGAAATGGGATAATATCAAGATGGGTTTTATCACCAAGCTTCCTAGGTCGACACAAGGTTTTGACACCATCTGGGTGATTGTAGATCGACTTACAAAATCTACCCACTTCTTGCCAATAAGGGAGAATGAACCATTAGACAATGGCAAGGTTGTACTTGAACATGATAGTAGCAAGACACGGGATACCTGCTTCGATTATTTGTGATCGTGACGGGAGATTCACATCCAATTTCTGGAAATCATTTCAGAAAGCTTTGGGTACAGACATAAGTATAACCACTGCATATCATCCAGAAACCGATGGCCAAAGCGAGAGAACTATCCAAACTCTCGAGGACATGCTACATGTTTGCGTGATCGATTTTGGCAAGAGATGGGTTAAGCATTTGCCACTAGCCGAGTTTTCATATAACAATAGTTATCACGCTAGCATAAAGGCCGCACCTTATGAGGCACTGTATGGTCGAAAATGTCGATCACCGGTGTGATGGGCTGAAGTTAGAGAAGCTCAACTGACTGGTCCGGAATTGATCCAAGAAACAACGGAAAAGATCATCCTGATCAAGCAAAGGATGCAAGCTGCTCAAGATCGACAAAAGAGCTACGCTAATTGGAAACGAAAGCCGATAGAGTTCGAAGTTGGGGATAGGGTTATGCTTAAGGTCTCACCGTGGAAAGGGGTTGTACGATTCGGTAAGCGGGGCAAGCTGAATCCAAGATACGTCGGACCTTTTAGGGTGTTAGCCAAAGTTGGGAAAGTTGCCTACAAGCTGGAACTTCCTCATGAACTGAGCATAGTTCATCATACCTTCCATGTGTCTAATCTGAAGAAATGTTACGCTGACGAACCTTTAGTCATGCCGTTAGAAGGAATTCACGTTGACGATAAGCTCCAGTTTGTGGAAGAGCCTGTTGAAATCATGGAATGGGAGATCAAATGATTGAAACGAAGTCGGATACCATTGGTTAATGTTCGCTGGAACTCTAGGAGAGGTCCCGAGTTCACCTGGGAACGTGAAGACTCGTTCAAACAGAATTACCCACAACTCTTCACAAACTGGGCTACGTCATCCACTACAAGGTCTTAAGCTTTGAGGACAAAGCTCTTTTAACAGGTGGAGACTGTAACATTTCTCAATTTTAGGTCATTTTACGACTCCTATTATTCGTCAGTAATTATTTTGTTCCGATACGCGTTTACTTTTAAATTAACTTTTAAGATAAATCGTGTAGACTAGAAATAATTATTTAATGTAAACGGTCATCAAATAAATTAAAGTTTACATCAACCAAGTAATATATAATTATTAAGAAGATAATTATTAACTTTGCGTATTTATTTTTATTGGTCACATAAAAGGTTTACGTTTTGCAATAAAATACATTTGGACACACCTCGGAAATACCTAGACTTAAACCAATAACCACTTTGAAACCTTGAACACAAAAATTAAATCAATTCTTGTGTAAAACCCACTATAGCCGAATATGGGAACCAAAAACAACTAGAAATCTTCCAAGATATTGTTAAGTACATGTACAAACTTCCATTTATTAATGTTAGTCCTAAATGTCTCCCACTAATCTATTACACAATGGTTAATAACCCATTTGGTCTCTTTTGCTTGCCTATGTCGTGGTTAAACACAACACATACACACAAATCATAGGATTTCCAATATCTTGGCAAATCTTGTACCAAAATCCTCTAATTAAGACTTGTACTTAGTGGTTTAACAAAACTATGTGTAGTTAACTAGAAAATTACAAAAACTACTACCCTAGGTCGGTTTGGTTTGTTTATAGGACTAGGAAAGCTAACTATTTATTTTGCCTATAAATACCATACAAATTTACCACTTGACACTCTTGAAAACTCACACATACCTTAAACTCTCTCAAACAACTAAACATATATTGTTTCCTTTGTTCGGGTCTCAAACCACAACCAAACACCTCATATTTACTTTATTCGAACCAACAAACACGACAAAGGGTCACATAACGAGTGTACGCAAAGGTTGGAAGCTTGGTTTGATAAATGGTCATGATATACATAAGTGGGTCGCCTCATTCCTCACGCACACTCGAAAACAAAGCACTAGGACCTTGTTGTAAGTCACGTTCGAACCCATACCCTTTGTATCATACTTATTTTCCTTGTTAACTAGTCCATGAGTCACGTATATATATATATAAGGTACTAGCGAGAGTTCACGTATGTGTAATGAAAAATATACATGATATGCGCAATGTTATAGCGTGTAACAACTTGTGTGGTGTTAATATGTAAAGAAAACATGTAACATGACTTATTAACAAGCAAAGCTTATAAAAACCGTTCG
>BQNB010087776.1:0-27831 GCA_026074375.1 Tanacetum coccineum | reverse complement strand
TGTTTCATTCGTCTTCATTTATGCATATGTAATTTTGTAATCATCAAATCTGAGATCCCAACAGTGTGGGTATTATTTTTTTTTATGAATAGTGACCCCAACGGTCATGAACAGTGCCCCAACGGTCACTCCCTCCTTTTAAATACTAAATTTTTATCCTCCATTTCTCCATACCACAATAAATCTTTTACTTAAATCTTCTCTTATCCAACCCTCAACAATGTTGCATATCATTACACTCGTGGCGATGGCGAGCGCGATAGCACTCGGAATTTATCTTACCTACGTCTCTTACGAAGAAGAATTTCAGTATTTGGTCACGATCCTAGCGCTCCTCGCACCGATCATTGTTCTAGCTATTGGCGTGGATCTATTTTGGAAGGGATAGATATTATGGTTAGGGGAGGGTTGTAATAAAACTTGTATTTCCTTTTTGTCCTTATGTAATCTTATTTCCAAAGTAATAAACGAATGTTGTGGCAATAAATCTATTTGTTATTTTTAGTTATGCCTTTTGATAATTTCGTTACCACGCTTGTAACTCGTTTGCATTCCCCTTCTAAATTGCTTTAACTTGAGCATTCAAGATTAGTGACATTGGTTTAATATTTATTTTTGCGGCCAAGGCTCGGCTTCTAGTGGGCTTATTCGTTCCCTTCAACTTAACGTGTCGGTTATAATTTTTTTTGACTTTATATAGTAAGGTGGTGTAAGAGTTTACTTAGTTGTTATGATTATTAGTTTGATTCCTCGTGATAAATACCTTTTATGAATATGTACACAAAACTTGGTATAAATAGAAAATTGTTTCTTGACAAGAAGTTTTAGAGTGACCACTCTCAGCACAGCATGGTGCTTTCCTGAATTATACATAATTGATTAGGCCATGTATAATTGAGGACTAACGATGCATTGCTTATTTTTGTCAAAATAGCGTTATGATTTCATGATATTTGTGAGAGTAGTTTTCAAGAGTAAATAAGGAATTTAAGTTAATATTGACGAAGTTTTCATAATACGATAATTTGATAGATAATTTGAAATCGTTCAGTACAACGAAAATTTAAAAGGAAGTACGATGAGAATTTTTAAAGGACATACAGTCTATGATAGTTCCGACTTAAGTTTTACTTGGTAATAGGTCTCTCATTAGATGTTGATGTTAGATATCGTGGCGCTAGAGTCTCCACGAGCTTTTCCTTTCCAGTACTTGTCCACTCGTTTATGAAACTTCACTATTAGGCAATTTCTCTTGTAGTGTCCCAGACCTCTACACCCATAACAAATAACTTTAGCTTTCTTTCCTGACACTACGGACCTTTGTTTTGCTCTCGGGACTGGGATCCTACAATCTCTTGCTTGGTGACCCCTCCCGGTAGAGTTCTAGCATACTCCTTCCTTTCACCAGACCCATCAGTATAAGCTATAGCCACACCTTGCTTCTTGGGAGGTTGTTGTTGAGCTTGGTTATTGTTATCGAGTTTCCTCTTATTCTCAACTTGACATTCAGCAAGAGTGTTGATCTTTTTGTCCATCAGTTCAGTTGCAAATTCAATTGCATCTTGCATTGTCTTAGGCTTAGATGCCATTACACTTCCATGAACCATGTAGGGTAAACCACCGACCTATTTCTCGATCTTATCCGACTCTTTAGGAAACATCCTAGCACACATCAATGCCAGTTCCTAAAAACATTGTTAAGTCCTACCACAAGATCGGTAACCACCCTAACCTATTAGGTTCCCACATCTTCATCTCAACCTCAACTCTAATCTGCCTTTGGGCATGTACTTGGTCTGGTCATCATCTTTTTCAGTTTTGTCCAGTTCAGTGCATACGCAACATCGTGACCAACAGTCCTAATGTGGGCGTTCCACCACGTTAGAGCACTTTCAAGAAGAGTACAAGTGGCAAACTTGATTTGGTTTTCCACAGTGCAGTTGCTTATACGGAACACAGTTTCCAATCTTTCAAACCATTGAGTCAACTCGACACCCTGTCAATATCCGTTAAAATATAGGGGTTTTGCATTTCATGAAATCTTGGTAAGTATACACCACGAGCAATAGGGAGCTTTCTCCTTACACCCGTTCCCGAATTATGACTGTCATCGCCATTCATGCTTCTGTCAGCATCACGTGTTGCCAATGCATCGACAACGCCTTGGTCGATCAATGCCTTAAGCTGAGCATTGAGACCGGAGGTGGTGGTGGTGGTTGTTATGGCTGGTGATGCCCTTGTGGTTCTTTTCTTTGGTGCTATTTTCTTCAAAATCACAAGAAAATATAATACACGTCAGATTTCATAAAATCATAAACGCGACATGACTGCTGTAACAAGCAAAATTAAACTTATATAAGTATATTATATAAGACCAGTAGTAATATACGTACTATAATATAAACACGTATATTAATCATGTAAGCATCTAGTATGACCAACTAATGCAAACAAATAGTGTATGTATGTCCCGTTAAAAACTTTTGTATGATGCAATATTTGTGAAAACGGTTATAGTCCAAGCAAAACATTTGACCTGGTTCCCTATAACCTTGGCTCTTGATACCAATCTGTAACACCTCCAAATTAGGTCGCAGAGGAATAGTGTCCAGGAGTGTTACTTCTTAAGTACATTGCACCAAGATTTGAAGAACGACCACTAAAATGAGCTCATTGAAAAGTAGATCTCTAGATTAAACCAAATCTGAATTTGTTAATAATGTTGGTCCCAAAGTTTGCTTCAATAATGTAAGACTGAAATAATACAACGAGATTTTTTTGTAGAAATCCATGAATGTAGTCTTGTATAGTCTAGACTCCAATGCACATCATGTATGTCAAGCATCTAATTCACCTGAGAAAAGCATGCTTAAAAGTGTCAACATAAAGTTGATGAGTTCATAGATTTGTGTAGTACAAATGTTGGATTAAAAGATTTGTAAAGAGTATATGACCATTTCAATCGTTATAATAGTTACCAAAATTACTATGCATAAATGTTGAAATCAAAGATGTGCACGACTATTGTATCCCATACGATAGTCACAAAAAGTTGAGTATAGTTGGAACAAAGCGTTTGTAAAGTATGCATACCCTATTGTATCCAATATAATAGTCAACTTGTGCGAATACGATATTTGCACCCCTAAGTTCATGAAACTGCCACGTATACTTAAATGAATGCCACTTTATTCAAGGCACATAAGAGTCATGAGTAAAGTAGTTGTTAGCCATTAACACCAATCCAGTTGTGCCTCCACAATGGTAATAACGTTCGTGTATGTCTATGATAGCTAATACCTGAACAGGGATTGTCAAACCCGAATAGATCAATTTTAATAACGATTCCGCATGCATACCCCCAGATAATTTTTATGTTTTTACAGTTCATGCAACTTAAGCTAATCCGTAATCATAAGAGTAAAGTATAGTTGTTGCGTCCATAAGTAAAAACAAGTATTGTATCTCATCGTGAGATATGCAAATGAGTGTATAACAAAGTTGTAACGAGTTCGCAATGAGTATGTAAACAGTTTTGTTAATGTGTATGTAAACGAGCGTGTAACCAAGTTACAAAATCAAGTATGCAATCAAGTATGTAAAAGAGATTGTAAATGAATATGTAAACAAGTTGTAACGAGCATGTATTCTCCCCCGAGATTTGTAAAGTAAATGTATGAAAGAGGGGCTATAAACTCACCTCGAGTGAATGAATCAACAAAGTAAATCACAGAATGAAAATGCGTCACGAAAATGTCCGAGTGCAACATAATTAATTATAGGTCGTATGAGTACTAAGTACTTTGAATAACTAATACCATATATAATTCTATATAGCTATATCACCATCTAATTGTATTTGTGAAATAATATTTAAATCGCATTTGATAAATAATAACCATGTATTTGTACTCGTATAATCGTATGAATAGTTCAATCGCCTTTGTAAAATAATATTTATAAAGTTTAAAATGTGTATAAATATTATTTAAGTGATTCTAAAATGTTTCGCAAATCTTTTTATTAAAAATGAACCAACACTATTCATGTCAGGAAATAGTGCACAAGTATAAAATAGTGCGCATCTTTCTCGCTTTAAGTCCGTTTTGTACGTCCTTTATGTCCACGGTTTCGTATTAAGAAGATGTATCAAAATATTACATTTTAATATTTTTAGTCCTATGATGAACAGTAACTTTTACTGTTCATGATTGTTTATAAAATTATTTTTTTATTAATTTAATTATCGTAATCACGTAAATATCATAACTTATTCGTTTTAATTTCGATTTTAGTGATTCTTTCGAGCACGTCTTCGTAATTAAAAGTTCTATCTAAATAAAGTATTTTCCAAAATGTTTCTGATGTGAACAGTAGTAACTTATTTTATAAAATTACTTTTATAAAATCACTCTTTATATATTTTAATTATCGTAAACTTGCAAATAGCATAACTTCTTCGTTATAAATTGGATTTTCGAGTTCTTTATATGCCTACGATCCTCATGACATGTTGTATTTTAATAAAATATAAAATAAATACTTTATTTTTGAAATAAAAACAGTAGGTTTTGTTAATTTGACAAAAATGTTTATAAAAATTGTTTTTAAAAGTTTTTAGTTGAGTTGATTTGCTACAAGTCCTCTACAATACTTTATAACACAAGTCTCATAAATGTTATGTCTTCTAGTCAATTATTTGTCCAAGAATAACAAGTCCTCATATTTATTTATTTATAACTTCAATAAATACACTTTTAAACAACTAATTTATATATACTTTTATAAATTAATCCACACTTGTATAATGTTTATGATTTCTTTCCAATATATTTTTAACATCAGTATAGCATATGAAAAAGTATATCAAACCATGATCAAAAGTAAAAATCCATTTTACATGTTAATATGTTTCCCTAGATGGTGATTAACTATATAAACATTATATACACATGAAATGATAAAAGGGAAGAGTTTAGGGTTTTTAGATGACCTTAAGATGATATATGATGAATAGAAACAAGTCCTAAACCCTAGTTTAGAATCAAAACCCAAGCTTCCAAGACTAGAAAACCCTAATTTCCAAGAAACCCTATCTTGAACTTTCTTGATTAAACCCTTGTAAATGCTAATCCAAGCCTTCAATACACCTTAGAATATCTTAGGTATGGTACTATAACACTTGAATACTTGGTAAGAAAAATTGTATGGATTATTTGTTTGGGTTTATGTGAGTCGTGGCCTAGAGAGAGACAAGGAGAGGTTTTGTGTGAAGTTTTTGGTTAAGGAATGCATGTGTGTGTTTATCTAACTAGTGTGCACTCCTTATATACTACAAGGATGAGTCAAAGACACTATTTGAAGACCAAGACTATGAGAACCAAGGGGGGACGGTAGACAATAGGGATGGAATTAGGGAGAGTCTTGGTCAAAACTACTAGTCATGAACTATGTATGATGAGTTCTTGGTTGTACATGGTCATAGTAGGTAAATTTGTGTGCTCATTGTCCCCTAGGAAGCATTATAGCCGAAAATTGGGGAGAGGGAATAAATTAGGAAAAATCTTTGATATTTTGTGTTGAATACTTGTAAGTCTTGAAGTTTTAGGATGTAGTTTTAAGTAAAGAAGTATAAAACTTGTAGCATTTGGTTTTTAGTTGGTTCCTTATAGGTAAAATTTGGCTACAATGATAAAATAGGTGAAGTTTTATAAAACTTTGAGTATTGGGTATAAAAATGGGTATTTGTTAAAGCGTAGATAAGTTTTGGTGGTTCCGTGAATGCCTAAATGTATTTTATCGTGAAACGTAAACCCTTTACGTATCCAATAGAAATAAAATATGGAAAGTTGATTATTACTTTCGTAAAAATAATATAATGCTTGCTTGACGTAAACTTTAATTTGGTTGGTGTCCATTTACGTTGATTGTTGATTTTTAGTTTACGCGATTTAACTTAATGATTAAAATTAAAAGTGCACGCGTAGAAGTTTAAAATAAATAGTTGAATATTTATTGACGTAAGATGATGCGAAATTGTGAATTGTTTCAATTTATCAGGACAATCTTTAACTATCATGACCCTAATAACCAACACTTTATATGTGCATCCCATTTCTATCTTTCCCTTAATCATTCTCGATCCTAACATTTAGCTTGCTCGAGTTAAGGAATTGAGCAATCATAGGTGTCTTGTTTATGGATTTGGGAGAGCATTTGTGGTTTTTTGCTTTTTCTAAAGAATTGGTATTCGTAAAGATTACAAGAATTGATTCACCCTTAACCTATATCCTTCACCCTATGTTGTCTTTGAGAATTGTCTTGACCTTAGCTCTAGTGGTGGAGTTTTGTGTACTCACCAAGCTTATGATAGAATACATGCTATGACTAAGCGTTTGAGTGAGCACCCGAAATGAAACACATAGACTCATGAGAGTTTGAGTGATTTTGTTCCCCTTTTCGTGAGGTGTTCAGCTTTGATGTTATCTAGCATAGGTAATTTTTAAATTCATATCTTCCAAGATAACTTGAGAGATATCTTTTTAGAAATGATTCTAAAAGGTCTACGTGAGGGGAAGTAGAAGTCAAGTGGGGGGATATTTGATAACATCAAATAGTTCATACATTTTGGTATCAATTTCCCTTAAAAATATATACTTAATTGTTTCATGTTTTGTTTCTAGGTAAATATGAGCATTAGAATGTAAAGACGTGAAAATGGAAGGGTGCATGAAGAAATATGCACAAGTTGCTGCTCTAGACCCAAGTTACGGCGTAGTTAGCTTGATGGAACTATGCCATAACCTTTATCCTACTCAACCCAAGAAGTCTACTCAAGTTGATAGTTACGACGTAATTAACCCGTAGGGGTTATGCCATAACAAGGGGTGAAAATCAATTTGAGAGTTTCTACGACGTAACTCATACCTTTGGGTTACGTCGTAACTATGCCAGGACCAAGAAGCTATACATGCATTATAGAGGTTACGACGTAACTCCTCACTTAGCGTTACACCGTAACTAGATCTAGCCTATAAATACAAGCCCCAAATCTGCTAATTTCTTCATTCACTTCATACACTACTCACCAAGGACGATTAGGGCTCCATTCCACCACCATTCCAAGGGAGAATTCACTTAGATTATTTTTTGTATTAATCATTCATCAAGTAATTGTATCAACATTAATGTTTAATCAATCTAAGATTCCTTACATTATGTTTTCTAAAATATACAATATGAGTGGCTAAGCAGTTCAAAGTGCTAGCCTAGTTATGTATCTATTATTGTCTTGATGTTTATTTCTTAGTTTAATTCTCGTTTTGCATGGATACTCTATTTTCTTATCGATTAATCCTCGCTTTTTAGTAGTGCTAAAGCTTGTGTAGAACCTATTAGCTAGTGATTAGGCATGAACAGTTGAAAGGTAGTCTAATAGGTTAAAAGAAATAGGATGGGATCTATTTCATATGTAGGGGTTGCCCATGTCATCGCCTGTATTAGATTAGGCACTTATAAAGCGCGAGAAATCCTTTTGTTAGTTGACACCTAATTGGAAGGTTTAATGTCGAGTAGTGGGATTATCGACATTAAACAAGTCCTTAGAGTAGTTGGGGGTTTAATGACTATGAACTAGATACCCGACTTCCGTGAATAATGTGGTTGAGATCATAGGAATTATAGGTGAGGTTGTGAATACAAACCAAGCCTAATGATATTAGAACCACCATATAAAATGAGAATTAAACATTGCACTAGAAAATAACATAAACACATTAATAGAGTAATAACTAGGTTAGCACGCCTTTCTCCCTTGATAAGTTTTCCATTTCATTTTCATTATTTAATTTTCCCGCATTTTAAACAATTAAAACCAGCTTCAACATGATAATTAAAATCCATATTTTAAATCACACACTTAGCTCTTGGGACGATCTTGGATTTACCAAGACCTACACTATACACGACCGAGTTCTATGCCTGTTAGTGCATTAGAAAATCATAGGTAGTCGAGATAATATAAATATTAAAACCTGATATATTAAATAAAATACGCATCAAAATCCTTTGTATTTGATTACAAAGTTTGTAAGTCTAAGCTTCTTTCATTCTCGTACGAGCTTCATTTATTTATGGGATATTAGCTTGTGTGTGGTAGTTAATTGAGCGTGTGTATCAGTTTATTTGACGTGTATCAGAATATTAAAGAGCAAAATGAGTAAATACAGTGATGATGATGAGGATATCAAGGATTTGAAGAAGATAACGAGGAAGTTAGCAAAAGCTTTCGAAAGGAAGAACTTTATTAACACGAATGAGACAAGAAAGATGAGGAGCCGAATGCTAATATGGTCTTTATGGAAAAGATAAAGGAAGTCCTTTCTAATTTGGATAAGAGTTCTTTATCAAACAATGATATCATTGCGGAGGTACCATGTTTCTCGTCTGATCTGAAAGTGAATACGATGATGCTAATACTTCAGATTATTATAACAAGTTTGAACTCATTTATGGTTTATTTGTTGACAATATTGATGACCAAGAAATATTTCATGATGCAAATGAACATGCTCATGAAAATTTTGATGAAAATCATGTTGTTTATGAAAATGATTATAATGAGTCAGAAAGTAATCATAATGAATCTAAAGAAAAAGATCATATAGTTGATATAATGATTCTTAATTTTACTTACAAAATTTCTAAGTGTCAAACACATATTGAGAAAGCAAATCAACAAAACAAAGAGTTGGAATTTCTATACAAGGCTTTAAATGATCAAAATAACATTTTGAGTAATCAAGTAAGCACTTTTGAGGAGAAAATATTGAGATAAATAACCAAATACCAGCGTTCACTGAAAACTACAAAGATTTGCTTGCTCAAACAAAAAGATTAGAAGAACAACTTAAGGTTAAACATGTTGTGTATTACAAAAGGATCATGATTGATGGATTAGTGTGTATAAATCAAGGTGTAATTAGTGTGTGTGTTTAAAGAGAGAATGTGCGTGTGTTTAATCTTTTCTCCTTTGATTTTGATATAAATGAGTTAATTTTGGAAGTTGTTACATCAAATGGTAGCATTAAGCATTATTATATGCTTAGTGATGTTGATAAGTATATAATAAATATACTTTTAGTCCCTATACTATTTATAAGTAAGCACATCAATCCTAAATCTAGCTATAAACTATATTTACATCAAATATGGAATTTATCTCTAATTCTAACAATCTCCCCCTATGTAATGATAGGCTAGATTTGGATCTCATTTCTTTGAAGCTTGAAAACGCTGAGAATTCCTTGTGAAAGCTAAGGATAACCTTGTATCACTATCTTTATCTTTGAAGGTATCAACTCTACTTTCGCACTCAAAATCAACATTCTTAAAAGCTATTAGAATCATGATCTTCTTTTGTAGCTTGAATCTTTCATAGCATGTATGGAATCTTTATCTTTAAATCTTGAGCTTGATCTTGAAAGTTGATTTCAATCACATAATGTTGCTTATGGAAGATCTTTGAATAAGATGATATTGATTGAACATTTCTTTGTAGAAGACTTTAACACATGACTTTCTGCATATTCTTTTTGCTCCCCTCAATCACATATCTATATCTTAATATTGAAGCAGTGATCTTGATTTTGAAGAGAAGTAATTCAATGCAAATGTTGAACCGACTATCTTGATTGATATTTGAAATTAATGAAACACTACAACTTATTTAAAACACTTGATGTAGTAACCTCAATCATAAATACGAATCTTGTCAAAACCCGCCAATGCGGAAACACGAGGCGTAACATGATAGGCATCATCACAACACATTGATGTCACAATAGAGAATAACAAAATGCATAAAATTAATTAATTCTAAGTGTTATGACGACACCTAACACAAGAGGGGTCTTGTATTGAGGTTAATCGCAACATGACAATACATAGACATAGGAATGAAAATCTAAAATAACAAAGTACCAAGTACGAAATTATAACAAGTATGAAAATGTAAATATTAACTAGCAAGTCTTCAAATGCAGGGAGCCTAAAGTCTCACTAGCCAAGCCATCTAATCCTCTTAAGCTTCTCTAACTTCACCTTAAAATTGATACTCTCAAATGTCAACATTATGTTGGTGAGCTCGTAGGTTTAATTATAAAACAAATTAAAGAAAAGCTGTGAACATGTAAGTAAAAGTTGGACAATCGTACGGTTAATTGCATGCACCATGTATCACAAACCATAACATACCAAATCATATCACAAAGTAGGTAGGCGTTACTCCCGATCCAATATCACAAAAATAAGCTAGCATTGTATCCATGTATCATCAATAATAAGAGTTACCACGTTTGGCTGGAATGACACAAGCAACTCGTATATCTATGTATCCACGTATCTCATATGTATCATGTAAACTTGCACACATAATTGTACCACATGGATAACTATATAACCATGTCCAAAATAAAACCAATTCAAAATCATTTAATCACAGCAAAGAAAACATTTTAAAAACATTTTGTATCCATTTTCACCCTAAGAAAACATTTAAAAAGGGGCTACGGGAAACTCACCTCAAGCTTCACAAATGCGCGCTAATAATCCAAACAATAATCTACATAATCATAATGAACGGGTTACACATGGACACGGCTTTACGGCCTGATGTGTTATAACTGATGTGTTTATAAAAGCTCTTTTAGCTGCGAGTGTTTATAGTTCATGGAGTTGAGGTTTTATAGTTACTGATTACCAACTAGCGCACAAAACTTGGAGCGTCGACTTGAGACGTACGTTAAACCCCCGATTTAATGCGCGCGCGAGTAATGCGGTGGGATGAATGAGCGCAAGGGAAAGGAGCCGCGCGGAGCGTGTGGATTGGAGTCGTCGGGGACCGGTAATTAAGGATTGGTTAATCTAAAAAGGGTCAATTGTATTACGAAAAGGTTTATCTTATAGACTATCATGATCTAAAGATAATTGATAACACAACTTCAAGATTAAAAAAGCAATGTTTATTCAGGAGACAAGAGTAATGGAGGATAACTTGGGATGATGATAAATTCATGAAATTAAGTATAATCAAAGGAATGAACGGGTTGCTTATTCAGTAGATTGTCTATTTAACATAATAAAGAATCCTTTCGGCCTTTAATCTTAATTATGAAAAACACTTTAAGATTGGTTCACGTTTGAAAATAACAAATATAAAATTTCTCAACCAAGTTTGTTAGACATGAGGTTAAGCATTAAACATTTATATATATTTAGGATGATGAGCATTTTATTAGCTAATTCTCACAAAGCTAATACCGAGTTGTCATAGACAAACAACTAGAAATCAAACACCAAGTCGGAGCCTTTCGACCTATTCCTGAACTAAGTGAGTGATCAAATGATGATCAACAGTCCAAATATCTAAATATCAAGTTCGTATTTATCATTAACCAAATATCATTAATCATCCCGATTTAATCCATATTACTCCATAAATCCCAAATAAACATGAATAAACTACTCCATAATCATAACAACAAAACATATAACAAGCATGTTAGATCTAAAAAACATAATATTCAAGGGAAGAAACATGTTTATACCGATTCCAATAGCAAATTATATTGATTTTTAAGAGTTTTCCTTCGAACAATGATTATAACAACCCGAAAATTCAACTCCAAACTACAAATAACTCTGTCACAACCCTCTATAGCTCGAATTAAACCCCCTTAGATGCTTAATAACATGGGAATTGTGATGAACTAAGAACAATTCCCAAACTAACTAGAAATCTTTCTAAGAACTTGAAATGAATTGAGTTGTTGTTTTTTTGGGATGATTTTAGCAACAATTTCATGCTCTATTTATAGGTAAAGAGTGAGTATCAGTTATGGGAGAATGGCAATCCAAGGGTTGCACAATAATGGCAATCATTATTATTTTTGAGTAACTGTAGGTGAAGTGCGCCGCACAATATAAATTGTTCGCCGTACTTGGTGTTTAGTTAAATTGAATTTATCCCGCTATGAAGTACGCCACACTTAGGGTAAGTGCGACGCACTTTGGCCTCGTTCATTAATTCTTCATTCAATTTTCTTCTAGATTCTTGTTTTAACGACCGTTAGTGCATTTAATGGATTTCTTTGCAAATTTAGTCCTTTTCGTCATTCTTGGTCCTGAAACAATTATTGCACAACAAACAACCAAACTTTGCAATATTTCATGCGTTAACATATATATATTTCACATATTTTCGAGGGATATTTTATGTATATTTGGAGCGTTATTAAATCCCCCCATACTTAGCTTATTGCTTGCCCTCAAGCAATCAAAAGCGAAAACATTTCAGTTTAGTAAAACAGAATAATGATCATAAGCATAGATAACGCGACAAAGCAACTCGCGAATTTTCATAGATAAGATTCTTTTCATACTCGCTCAATTTAGTAAAATAGATAGTAAACGGAAGTCACTCATACGCGCAGTCATGAAATGTTCAAATTACCATAAGCTTGTACAAGAAACTAAACTTCACCGACGCGGCGTAAGCACCAAACGTAAACATCAAAAGAGGCAATTTATTTAGTGATATTATTTATTTTTTATTTGTTGAAAAAGGTTTATAATAATATTATAATCCACCTTATCCGTAATGTCCTCATCATCATCCTGTTGTTGCTGATACTGCGGTGGATACTGTGGTGGCTGAGGTGGGTACTGTTGATAATACTGATCATACTGCGGCTGAGCGTAACCAGGTGGGTTGTAGGCACGCTGTAAACCCCAGCCATATGCTCAAACACTCCCTGGTACCTGTCCTAGTGATATGACTGCCTATAATCCATCCTCTCTATAGCCTGCTGACGTATCTCCATATTACCCATCCTATCATACAAGTCTTGCATCGATGCTCTCAAAGGTCTAGGGATACCAACTCTCGGCACACCCGGCTACGGATCCTCAGGAATAAGTCTACCCTCAGATTCGATCAACTCTCTCAGTGTAGTCGTATCCAAATATCTACAATAAATTAGAGCACTCAAACTTCTTAGCACCACATCAGTCAACACCCTCGCTTTCCTAGCAATCTTCGTGATAAACTGTCCATAGCAAATCTGACTCCCCTTTTGAGTACCAGCTCCTTTTCTCTTCATCCACCTCGCAATCAACCAAGCCACATTCGCATACCCATTTTGGTGTCTAGCATCAAACATACTCAATATTCACAAATCATTCTTTTGTATCTTATCATACCCAGTAGTCCTTTGACACAAGCCATAGGTGATCATTCTGTGAATCACCCTCAAAATTAGGTTCCTGATAGTAGAGGCATGACTCCTTGACAAACCCAAGTTCTCTTCTCTAATAATGCTTAACCAATACTCTTGAGCATTAAATTGATCATCACTACGCAAGACTCCTTGAAAATACATCAAATCCATCCTCCTCAAGCTCATCAGCATGATAGTATCCCAATCTATGAGCAAACTCTAACAAAGTTAAATTGTGAGTACGTCCGCCAAGTCTAAACTTGATTATATTCTTGGTTTGCAATTCATCGTCAGCACAAACTTCATCAAATTCATAGGTTGAATAAAACTCGTGTCAAAGTTCCGTATAAATTGGTTCTTTGATGTTAAAAGCTCTTATCCACGCTACAGAAGTGAATATTTCCTCATTCGATTCAACTTCACGCAACTTAATCCTTAACATATCATCAATTTCTCCATCACATCCCAGTCCATTAAGTATATCCTAATTTACCACACACAACGAGTAAACATGTCTAGGAAGTAAGTTTGCTAGTTTGGTGTTATACCTAGACTTTGCCTCATTGTTGCAACCTTCCCAGAGTAAGAAATCATGATGAACTTGGGGAAGCAATACTTCCTCCATGGTTTCAAATTGTCGAGAGCATTTGGATCTCGATCATCAGGCTTCAGCATCGTTTCCTCCCATAGTCTACACATAAAAAACAATCAACAATACAATGTATAATTATGTTAGAATTGATTTGGTATAAATGGTCAAGGTTTTGATTGTTTTGCAAACGTTTTGTGACTTTCTGGTGTAAAATGTGTGGCGCACTTCATAAAAGTGTGGCGTACTTCCTGGGAATTTAACAAAGTGCGACGGTTTTATCCCAAAACCGGCGTACTTTCTAAAAATTTAGCAAAGTACGACGGTTTTAACCCTAAAACCGGCGTACTTTCTGGGCTGGTTAAAATAATTTTGAATTTTATGATTTTCCAACAATTTATTTTAAAGATAAATTTATAATATGAATAGTATTTTAGATCTAGCAATATTTCAGCATGCATTTTGATAAGTAACTCCTAAATATCATAATTCAATGTGTTAATTTTTCATATCTACCATGGATTCGATTTTCCCTAGTCTAATTATAAATAATCCTAATGAACAAGAAATTGAATAAATTGACAATAAACAAGTTTAGGAATGATATTAACATACCCTAGGCATGATCAAGAACTTGATGGATTGATGTTTTTGAAAATTTATTTTGTTTTTCTGAGAAACCCGGCGGCTTTGTGTTAATGTGTGAGTTTTTATAGTGAGTTAAATCGTGTTTTGTAAGTTTTATACAAGAAAACCACCATAAAGTGCGGTGCACTTCCTAGAAGTGCGACGTACTTTCCCTCTTTGTTTAGAAGTTATATGTTTTTTAGATATATATTACATAAACTTGCTTTGCACACTTCATAATTTAAACATAATGATAACATAAATTTTCAGTCCATCATACTGACTTAATATTTATCATAGATCGGACTAATGTTCGTACATCAAATGTAATCCCTTATGGATTTATAAAAATGATTTTATTTTTGACTCAACAATAAAAAAGTAAAATAGTTTAGGAGTACATAAATTCCATCCTTTATTCCAACTTGGTCCAACTCTTCACTCCATAAACCAATTGGGTGACATAATGTCACTCAACTTATGATATTTTGACAACTTCCGGCATGTTTTCTTGGTTGTGAATCTTTGAATATAAATATTTCTATATGGATCAGTCAACCTCATCTCAGTACGCCACTGTCCTGTTGCTTCTTCTTCTTCTTTAGTATAACAACCCTTATAATCAGGTTTTCAGTTAACGTGTTTTAATGGTACTGGTAAGGATCCAAGGAAACTAACGGCCTTCTTCCAAACACTAATCATCTGGAATGGGTTAGTTAAAATAAATATTAATAGCTTTTTTACATTTACATATTATCAACAAACATATAGCATTTTTTGTTCAAGAAATTGTCGTATAAAAACAAAGAAGCAAGCATTATGTTGGGTTCCAGATAGGGAAGTGCGGCGCACTTTAAATAAAGTGCGGCGTACTTTCTAAGTTTTTTCATATCCTTTGTGATTTTTCAGAAAAACCGGCGCACTTTGGATTAAGTGTGCTGTACTTTTAAAATTTTTAGTTTTTAAATTTTTAAAACTTTTAATTTTAGTACTTTTATATTTCTTATTTTCATAATATCTGTAAAACATAGCAAATATCAGGTTTTTATGTATATCAATTATCATATAGTTTTTATAAATTTCCTTAATTCTTTTAAAATTTTGATTTTATTTTTATATTGCAGGAGGTCAAAGTTAAATAGACAATATTTAGCAATCAATAGATACATGTAGGCATTCAAAATTTCAAACAAATAAGATGTTAAAAACATTCAAGACCGTGCTTGTTCATTGAATTAGGGTTTATTAAAACCCTAAGTTACAATCTAACACAACACTTGCTGCTTCTTTATACAAGAAAGAACCCTTGTACCTTCAGTCGTGACATCCTTTTCCACCCAGTAGGTTACTTAAATCAAGAGTGTATTCATTATTGACGACCAGAAACACAAAACAAACTATCCACTTGTAAATTCTTTGTGGTCATCATAATGCCAATAGCATGAATCACAGGCTCGTAAAAACATGATCCAAAGCAGCAGCTTGACAAGTAATATGAACCCTAAATTAGGGTTTGAATGAAACACCAAGCTGCTAATCATGAACTTTTCTGTTTTCATTTAATTAGGGTTTTCCAAAACCCTAACTACATCAAATTTGACCATACCAGAAAATTCTTCTTTTTCTTCATAAACACGACACCAAAAACCTTGTATAGATCCTAGATCGAGAGCCACGAGGCTCTGATACCAATTGTGGAGTCTGTTAAGACCCCTTAGATCGTTGTTAAGACTCATCTAGGATATAGTAACAATGATTAATAAACTTGCACAACAGAATAATAAAATAGAAATCAGAGTTACTTCAAGATTTTCTTTATTCACTATATCCCACAAGATCAAACGATCGTTGGAGCTATACTTACTAATACATAGATGTCTATAATACATCTATTACTATCTACTAACTAATTATTAGACTCTCATTAGGAGAGTTCTAACTATTCTGGATGCTTAAACCTACACACCTAATCCCTTTATATAGGAAGGATAACTAAGGCTTCAAAGAAAGCCTAATTAAATTAGTAATTAGGAAGCTAATAAAAACCTAATTAAAACCTTCCTTTTATCTTTGATTATTCTTATGACTTTTCAATTCTATCTTACATGGAAATCTTCCAGTTTTTGCTTCTCCATATGTAGAAGACCAAAGTGTCATATTAAAAATACCCTTGTTGTTTCATTCGTCTTCATTTAAGCATATGTAGTTTTGTAATCATCAAATCGGTAAACCCAATAATCTTCCCCTATTTGATTTTACAAAACAATCTTCATGAATGAAACAATCTTTTAATGCTCCCCTTAGATTTAAATCCTCTTAAACATGCCGACCACACATAAATAAGAATGCAAAATCAATATATCTTAGAGTCTTTTCCCCCCCTTTTTGTAACATCCAATAGGGGTCTCTAGTAAATTATACAACTTGGATCATAACAGCTACAAACCATATACCACAACTACTAATCCACCCTTCCAATGACTAAAAGTACCCGCCATGAAGCATAATAAGAAAAATGACTTTGAGCAGTAGAAACACAAACTAGCAGTAGTAATAAAGATCAGCAGTAGTAACGAAACACTTCCCCTCAAGTGGTGCATGTAGATGGTTAAACATTTAATCAATAAGCTTCCCCTGAAAAATATGTTAACCATCTCTTGAATCTTCAAATATGTAGGCTTTTTGTAATGATTACTGATGAAAAAAACTAAGTATAACGAACTTGATGTAGAAGTAGAACAACCCAAACTTGTGTCTTATATCTTGTACTATCCACGTGACTCCAAACTTATAAATAAATCTGTGAAATATAAGTAGATTGCAATCTCTTAAAAATTATCCTCATCTTCTATGATACACCAGACCAAAGTGATAGCAAATGTGAGCATTGAGCACCATAAGTTAGATCACACACCTTTGCTAGATTTGTCAAGTCTTCGTCACATTGTTTCTAAGCACGCACAAGTTATCTTCAAATGTTGTAAGCATTGAGATTATGATTAAAACACAAACCTGTGAAAAACTATACCTTTAATCAAATAAGTGATAAACAATCTTCTTCGTAACCAATTAATCCAGAAATACAAGCCTTTTAAACGTTTAAGAACATTTAAACCAAATCAATCTGTTAGCTTCCCCTTAAACCAAGTAGTAGTAACCAACAGTAGTAACTCCTTCTATTGGCAATTTTAAATATATGAGCAGCACAAACCTTGGTTTAAGTCCAACAGTAGTAACTGCTAACCCTAGCAGTATTAACTTTCTTTTATGTATGTTATCTGATATCTGCCATTCTAACTGCCTTCTTTGTTGTCCAATATCAGCTAAAACTGGCAGTAGAAACTCTCTATGCCAGCAGTACAAAGTATACACTGGCAATATAAACTTTTGTTGCCAACAGTATTAATACAATACGAACAGTACTAATAAAATCATCGAGCAATTTTAAGTATCAATTGGCAGTTGTAATCTTGCATTCGAACCCAACAGTAGTAACTTAATACTGTTTTAACACCTTAACAATACTAAGGTCTGTTTGCTAGTATGAAGATTTTCCTTAAAAGCTCATCTGCCATTACTGAATATTCATCCACTCTTAGCTTGTTACATAGCATCAAAGTCATAAGTGCTCTTGTTAGTGGATAATCTTTCTCAACTAGCATGAAGATATCATGTCCTCTCTCTATAGATACATGATGAACACCACATGTTTCATTTAAATTCCATGTCAATGGATCATGCATATATTCTGAAGTTTCCATAGTTCATCATCGTCATTGGTTTTAAATA
This sequence comes from Tanacetum coccineum, assembly GCA_026074375.1. Lineage (NCBI taxonomy): Eukaryota > Viridiplantae > Streptophyta > Magnoliopsida > Asterales > Asteraceae > Tanacetum > Tanacetum coccineum. Next base: position 9,549 of record BQNB010087776.1, on the reverse strand, counting down.
CCTCTTTAGTTCAACCCATAAAGCTCTTTCCTTGTCATCGGTAGGTTCTGTTGAGTTGAATCTTTCATGAACTAGACTTCATAGTTTTACTAGATCTTCTTTGTCAAAAGTCTTCAGTATATCTTCAAAAATCTAATATACCTCTGTATGATCACCTACTATGATGATTTTCCAATACTTCATAGTACCTTCAAAGTGAACTTTCCAGTAAATGATTGGAAACTTGGTTTGTAGAGCTTCAACATGCATTCCTTCTTCTGGAACTATGATCATCAATTGTTGTAGCTGTTCTTGAGACAGTTCATCTATTTTTGGTTCTTCAACTAATTGTTCTGACCCTGAAGCTTCTCTAATTTTTTGTCTTTTAGCAGGCTCTTCTTAAACTTCTTGACCTTCTCTTTTTAGTCTCTGAACTTCCAACTCAGAATCCATAGGCACAAAAGATTGATTTTGATCCCATACTCTTTCAAATATAGGTCTAATATCTTCATAGATCATACCCTTGAAATGTTTCTGCTTGTATCCTCCCTGAATTTTCAAATACATGCACATGTTCTTCCTTACTTCGCTAAGGAGAAAGATCTATTTTGAAGTGCATGATACCTTAGCATAACAGGATCACTCCAATCAATATAATGTGCTTGATAGCTTTAGCTACAACTTTTGTTCTTGTCTTGCTCTAACAATTTCCTTCTTGTATCTAGTTTAGCTATCTCTGCATCCTAGCATTCCTTTGTCTTTCTTCTTTATTATCTGTTCTTGCAATCTAATAGTTCTTCAAAACCCAAGTCTTTCTTGCTCTGTGACTTTTTGACTGCTTTTAAACAGATTTCAATTCTTTCATAAATAAATTTGCCTTTATCCTTTAGCCTTTAAACATCCTATCTTTACCAAGGTTTAAGCAATGGTAAGATCTTCATCATCATCAAACACAGTTGTTGTTGTAGGAGGAGTCCTTGGTTCAGCAGTACTAATAGTTACACCAGCAGTACTAACTGGTGCACTAAAAGTACTAACTCTAGTTGCAGCAACATCAACTGTCTCCTCTTTAACATTTTCCATATGATCATCAAGCTCTTCAAAATCCTTATCTTTGAACATTGACTTTATCTTGTCACTTCTCCTCCCTTGTGGATGAATCTCTCTCATCTAAACATCTATCAAAAGAAGTCTCAACTTGTCTGTATTTCCTCCTTCTTGGGTGTGAGATGCTTGACTTCCTTTTTCTTTCCAATTTCTTGACTCTTTTCTTTAGGTTGAGGATCTCCACAGCTTGAGCATCCTTTTCTTTCTCCAAGTCAAGCACCTGTTTTGACAGTTTTATACACAGAGTAATCAATTCATCTAGTTTTAGCCTACCCTCATCACTTTTCCAGGTGTGTAACCTCCTGTGAGAGGTGAATCATGAGGTGTAGATGGTACATTATCCGTTAATTCAAAAGTTTGTTCCATCCTGCCCTCCCTACTTCCAGATGTGTGACCTTCTGAGAGAGGTGGTTCATTGGGCTGTTCAAGTACTCTCTCAGACCTAGTCTGAGCAGGAGTACCCCCCATGGTTTCTTGGCGCCTGGGACTGCCACCTGTATCTATTCCCTGAGGAATGTCAACATTAGGCATTGCCGTAGATTGGGTCTTAAAAATGTTATCACTGTCCTGTGTTGCATCTAAGCTAACATCAGTAGTGATAGCCTTTTCCACACTGTCACCCCTCACTTATGGACAGCCTTATCTGCTCCATAGTCTAGAGGCACACTAGTCTGAGGTAACTGAGTGTCCTTTTTTGGTTCTCTTACGTTTGTGTGTCTTTCTTTGTCTTTGATATGTAGGTGGAGTTGGTAGTACAAAAAAATAAAAAAAATAAAATTAAAAATAAAAATAAAAAAAAAATTAAAACTAACTGGCTGAATATGTGCTTACATGAAAAACTATGTGAGATAACTACAGTTTGGGGTACTTAGTTGAGGTGTTTCATTGAAGTGATTTAATTTGAGTCCTGAAACATTTGTTGGAGGTAGAGGGTGTGGGTTTGGGGTTTAGGGGGTTTGCTAACCTTCACCTCAGGTGATTGGTTTTGCATCATTAAAGAGACAAAAAGTGAGTATGTTTCTGAAAAAAATAATTTTACACTTTTCATTGCCATATTTGAGAAAAACCCTTTTTAGTATGGCATGGGTGTCATTAGTATCATTAAAAGGTTCTGGTAAATATTATGTCTGATTGTTCAAAAAGAGTGTAAAACCTTGGATACATTAAAAACTCATTGATCCAAGTTCCTTCAAATACATCAAAATCATTTTGAGAAAAAATTAAAAATTTTGACCCTTTGCTAAACATATAACTGCTGAAGCCAAATTAGTTGAAAACTCATTCTAAGCAGTTGTACTTTGAACTTATGCATTGATAATGTTGGTATGTAATTATGGAATTTCCATTGTGGAGAGAATGACCTTTTTGAAATGTAAGTTTTGTTGAAGTTGTTCTTATAATCAATGCAAGGTTTTCAAAATATCATCATTTGTGAGGAAAGTAACACCATCCTCAGTCAATCAAAGAGAAGATCACTTACTCACATGATGATTCTGATTTAACACTACAGCATTAGCCATCAACAAATAGCATGTATTTGTTCACTGAATTGAGCTGTTTTGGAAGTAGCGTGTTCCAAAAATGGTTCAATGTAGAAGATTGAGCAAGCTAGGACTTATAGTGAGAGCATAGTTGATTGAACATGTAAAGAGGAAGTACACTATCTGATGAAACTCTGCATTCTCATCACTCTTTTCCAAATAAGCGACCATATTGTGTTGATCGACAAACTTTAAATCCGCCATAGATGATTAATTGATGAGAAGGGTTCTGGGTTTAAGTTTGTGGATGAAAGTATGAGGGTTGGACAAAGTTATTTAAGATATTATAAAGATCACTTAGGGTTTTAATTTGACCGACTTAATAAACTTGAATCTTTATAAGGAAGAAATCTTATAAGGGAAAGAAATATTAAGAATTTTCCAAATCATAGTCCCCTATATGAAAGTTGTTGGCGGAAATATCTCAACGGTTATAATTAATTAATGAAAATCTGTTTGCTTAACAGTATTAACGGTAAAAAAACAACAACTAAGTTAGGCTAGCTTTGTACTAAGGTTTGTTTATACTAGCAGTACTAACTTTACGTACTTATAGTTTTTGGCAAACTACCAAACATCATCGGATTTAAAGATTCTTTACCAGTTGGTCGTTTGCCCTGGAATAGCCATTCTTTTTGGTCTATTAGACATGGTGAATTGATGACCATTTGTAATGTGGTGTAAACCAACATGTGAACATTCAGCAAGAATTAACAAAGTCACCAAGGCATTCTCACCAAATCTAAGCATAATCCATTATTAATCAAATAACTTTAAGCTATAAATACCTGTCAAATGTTAATTCCACAGGAGTAACACAATCCAAAACATTTTGCATATATCTCATAATAACTGACAGTATTAACATTTAAGCTTAGCAGTACTAAGTATCAGTTACCAGAATTAACCCATTTTCATCACTTGGCAGCTCTTGCACTCCATTCTAAGTATCCATGATGTATAATCCGTTGCACTTATACACATAGTTCCATATAGCTTTTCCTTAAAACAAAGCTTCTGTCAGCTACACCATTACTCTGTAGGACAGCAGCTCTAAGTTGAACCTAGCAGCACTAACTTTTGTACTAGCAGTATAAAGTTTTACCTAGTAGTATCAACTAAGCCCAGCAGTATTAAGAAACATGACATCATTTTACCCTTCAATACTAATCTCACACATCTTTTGTGTATAATCTATGATACCTATACATAAATACCTCCCTTTAATCCTGCTTTAGGATAAGCATACCAATGCTTGCAATCAAAAACTAAAACCTAGTCACATCAAAGGCCTTAGTAAGTAGATCTGCAACATTGTAGTCTGTATGAATCTTGACCATTTCAATCAACCTTTTCTCATAGGAATCTCTAATGAAATGATGCCTAAATCTCTATATGCTTGGTCTTTGAATGATAGACAGGATTTTTCACCACACAGATTGCACTTTCATTATCCACATGAATCTTTGTCTGCATAAAGTTGTATCCATAATCAAGTAATTGATTTTGGAGCCAAAGAACCTGTCCATAGCAGTTGGAAGCAGCAATGTATTTAGCTATCAGTTGTTGATTTAGCCACCAATTATTGGTTTCTTACAAATGCCAAAGAGATTAGCCTGCAACCTAAGAATTGACAACCTCCTGTTGTAGATTTTCTATCAAGACTAGCACCAGCATAGTCACTATCAGAATAAGCTATCAAATTCATAGGTGAATCCTTAGGATACCAAAGGCCCAAAGTAGGTTGACCCTTAAGATATCTAAAGATTCTCTTTACTGCATGCATATAAGAAGCTTTTGGTTAAACTGAAATCTTGAGCCATAGACTCAAATCAAACATATTGTTGGCCTGGAAGATGTTATATACATCAATGTCCAATCATGGACCGATATATGAGAACATCTACATTTGTTCCGTCTGCATCCTTTGATAAAGCTTGTGTGTCTCTTATGGAGTTGTAAAACCCTAAAATCTCAACAAGTGTAAAATACCCAATATACCCCTAATTTAAGAAAATTATATAAAAGCATTAATAAAATTCATTTAAAGGTTAGAACAATTTATAAAATGCAAATGTGACAATTTATGAAATTTTTGTAAGATTTAAAAATACCTTATATTATTATAAGAAAAATAATTAATATTTTTGTATATTATTAAGCCGAACTTAATTGCATTTAAGTATTTATACTTTACTATTAATATGAAATAAATGTAAAATAAATTGGGCAAGATTAAAAATCTGATTTAGTCTATTTAGAAGCCCAAAAATTCGGCCAAGATACATATTATATTTCTTTTATGCATTTTATTTTGTTAAACCTAAAAACAAAACACACCGAAACCCTAAAAATACAAAGTGGCGGCACCAAAATTTTTCCAGGGTTGAGACCATTTTTCTAAGGTGTTTTGGAGATCAAGGAAGGTGGGAAAAATAGTGGGAAGATCGTGGATTGCTTGGTTCGATCGTGGTAATTGTTTTGGGTTCGAAATACACAACCGAGTTCTATAAATTCATCAAATCATCAAGGATCATCAAGGGTATTTTTGTATCTCATTTTTCATCATTCTAATTCATAATATACATAGGAAAAATATCCATGCATGTTATATTGATCGTATGAATTAAAACAAATTAGAAACCCTAATTTCGAAATGATTATGAAACCGGCCCAAAAATGATTGTACACTTGATTTTATATTTTTCTAAGGTTGTATATATCATATGTAACTCAGATAAATTGTTGGAAAAATTTAGAAGAGGATTCGAAAATTTATTTGGGATTTTTCTTATTGTCGAGTTGCGAATAAAGGGGAAAAGAAAGAAAAAAATGTTTAAACGAATTAGGGTTAGGTTTTGCTAATTTTTCCAGGTTCATTTAATGCTAATGATTGGGTAATAATTGTGTTTGTGGTTGGGAAAAATCAAATTAGGGTTTTGTGGATTTATTTAATTAGCCGATTTGGATTTTAAAGTATAAGGGGGTGATTTGTAATTTCTGAAACTATGAGGTCTATTTTAAACATGTTATTATACTTATTATAATCTGTATAAAATAAGTTGGGGGTATAAAATGTCATATTGATATTATTTTGGATTAAAATGGTTAATTACATATAATAAGTAATTAGAAATTAATTAATTAAAATAGAGGGACTGAAATTGTAAATTCTGAAAAGTGGAAGGTTTGGTTAGTATTTAATGTATAAAGTATGAATTTGTCATATTTGAATCTATAAGGACTTGTTTTGTAATTATGGATAATTAAAGATATTGTTTAAATAATTAATAAACAAAAAGGGCTAAATATGTAAATTGTGTAAATTAAGGGTTTGACTTGTAAATACAGAAAATGGAAGGTATAATCTGAATAAAATGTGAAACTTTGATATTTACACTTTTAACCTTGAAAATTGTTGATTTTGTATATTAAACCCTAAAATATGGAAAGTTGTCATATTTAACCCTAAACTTGTAAGGTTGACATGTTAAGTCCCTAAACTATTCAAAATACTTAATAGAATCTCAAATGATGAATATTACTAATTTTGGAAACTTACTAAAAATGGAAAGTTACTAAAAATGGAAAGTTACTAAAAATGGAAAGTTACTAAAAATAGAAAGTTTTGTAATTCAGAAATTCATCATTTCTTAAGGTTGTAAGAGGAGTGATTTTAATTTCCTGTGGTGTTTTCTTTGAATTAATGCTTGCTTCGAATAATTTTACAATATATGACCTTATCGTTAAGGTTTCTCATGACATATTCCTCTCTATCTTTGATTAGTTTATGTGATTTACTAACATTTGCTTCCTAGCCTTTTATCTGCTCTCTTATAATGATCTGTTAATATGTTCTATTTGAACCTGTATGCACGTTTTGATATTTGAAACCTTTGTATCGAACCTTTGCTAAGAACCCATTGAAATGAACTTTGATATATTTACTTTGAACCATCAGTTTGAAGACCTACCACTATTTGTTTTCCTAGCCATGAAAGGTAACATGGCCGTGTCATTGATGCACCTTTGGCATGACTCATGTGTGATGAGGGAATTCTCACTCCGTCCCCCATTTGATATTAAGATGCCATTATGAGATTATTATTTTGTTTAATGGGGTCGTATGGACTGCAGTCCTAGATTTGTTTTTGTAATTTTTTTTTTCGATGTTGATTAATGACATTATGATATTTGGATATTGGTGACTGATGATTGTGTTGCAATCCACTTCTTTCACATTTGGATCACGCTACTCCCATGGATACATGATATTATTCATTGGGATTGTAATTGACTTGATTCGATTTTCTGATTCATTATAACCTTACACTACGAATTGAATCTGATTTGTCTTACCTTAAATTTGTATCTTGATCATGTCCTTGTGATATCCTTTGTACCCGGGGGGGGGGGGGGGGGGGGGCCACCCTTGTTATCGTATCCTTTGATTTTCCGTTATCTTTTGCGTTCGATATATATATCTGTTCACTGGCTTTGTAAGCATCAGCCGCACTTTCTTTTCTGCGGCAGGTATCTAAGCTAGGAGCTGGGTTGCTTTCGGTTATGAGTGCTCAGTGTGGACTTACCCTAAGATCTTAGTTTTGATATAGATTTGTTACTTTTCGAGCATTTTGTTTATTTGGTTATTACGTTTGGATATGTCTGTCTTTTAAGAACTTATGTACCTTAAGTCATGTTGACTTATTTTCTTTGTATATATTTAAGACTTCCGCTGTATATTGCGTGCGTGTTATGTATATGTAACCTTTGATGTCAACACCATATTGTAATACTTTCTTCCTTTAGGGTCGGTGCGTACAATTTATGTATCAGAGCTGCAATGTTAACATTGACGAGGTCTTTATGACCTTCAGAGCTTAGGCTATGACCAGTGAGGATGGGTAGACATTAGGTTCCTTCAGCGTAACTCTCTTCCGTACCTCTTCTTGTTTTCGTTAGCAAGCTCGTTTTCTCGTATCGTTTGGATGAGACTACCCGTAGGAATTCGGATGACGATGTTCCTAACTTCGAGGCCATGATTACTGCTGCTGTGGCCAATGCTCTCCCTAACCTTACGGCTGCTTTGAGAACTCAGATCACCAATGACATCAGGAATGGTGCTGGACCTTCAGGTGGTGGTGGTGGTGATGCTATACCCCAAGGGATTCATGTTTGGATCGAAAGGTTTACTAAGTTAAAGCCGCTTGCGTTTCGGTCTGCTGCCCTCTACGTTTTGATGATCGTATTCGTCCTGCGAATTTACTTCCTATCCATATGTTCGACTTTGATGTGATTCTTGGCATGGATTGGTTGGCTTCTCATCGAGCTACCATTGACTAGCTATCAAGGATTTGAACTTGGTAACGTTCGCCAACCTGAATTTGTTTATCATGGTTCCTCACCGCTTAAGTCCGTTAAGCTCATTTCTGCTATGAAGGCACGTACCTTGATTTCTCATGGGTGCCAAGGTTTTCTGGCTTCTGTTATGGACACATCTTTGGAGAGTCCTAATATTGAAAATCTTTCTGTGTTCGTTGAATTCGCTAATGTTTTTCCCGATGAACTTCCTGGACTTCCTCCGCTAAGAGTTGAATACGGCATTGGAGTTAATTCCCGTGCTGAACCTATCTCAAAGGCTCGCTATCGTAAGGCACCTGTTGAATTGAAAGAGTTAAGGACAGTTACAGAGATGTTGGAGAATGGCATTATTAGACCCATTGTTTTCACCGTGGGGTGCACTCGGTCTTATTTGTTAAAAGAAAGATGGAGCAAGCGCTTGTGTATTGATTACCGCCGCGAACTCAACCTATTACAATTCGTAACCGCTAAACCTCTACCGCGAAATCGACGATTTGTTTTTAACCACTGCGCAGGGGCCAAATATTTTTTTCTAAGAATGATCCTGCGATATGTTATCACCAGCTTCGTGTGAAGATTTATGATATTTCTAAGACATGCATTCGAACGCGTTCGCCACTACGAGTTCTTTGTTATGCCCTTCGGTCTGACCAATGCTCCTGCCGTGGTTTATGATTTGATGAACCGTATTTTTGATTTCCACGATACATGATAAGTTTCGTTATTGTCTTCCATCGACGACAATCCTCGTTTACTCCATGTCTGAAGAAGAGCATTGAGCTACATCACTGATTGTGTTGGAGATCTCTTAGACAAAGAAGTTGTATGCGATGTTTTCGAAGTGCTAGTTCTGGTTACAGCAAGTCGCGTTCCTTGTCATCATGTAACTGCAGACGGCATCATTATGGATCCATTTTCCTTGGTCATATTGTATCTGCAGACGACATCATTATGGATCCATCAAAGGTTGAGGCTATCACCAAATGGCCGAGATCTACTATGGTGACGGAGGTGAGAAGTTTTCTGGGGCATGCTGGCTATTACCGACGTTTTGTTAAGGGTTTCTCCCGATTAGCTTTACCTCTTACCCAGCTGATGAGAAAGGGTAAGAAGTTTGTGTGGACGGATGAGCGTAATGAGAGTTTTGAGGAATTGAAACGGAGATTGGTGTCTACTCCGATATTGACTCTTCCATCAGGTTCCGGTGGTTTTCAGATATACAGTGATGCATCGAAGAAAGGTTTGGGTTGTGTTTTGATGCAACATGGGAAGGTGATCGCCTACGCTTCAAGACAACTGAAACCTTATGAGGTAAATTATCCAACCCATGATCTTGAGTTAGCTGCCGTGGTTTTTGCATTGAAGATCTGGAGACACTATCTGTATGGTGAAGCTTGTGATATATTTACAGATCATAAGAGTCTCAAATATATTTTTACTCAGCGAGAACTTAACATGAGACAGAGAAGATGGTTGGAACTTGATCGTGCCGAATTCACACCGTAAATATATATAATATATAGTAAAATATAAAATATATAAAGAAGTGTAAAAACCAACA
>BQNB010087774.1:0-27832 GCA_026074375.1 Tanacetum coccineum | reverse complement strand
TCCAGACAACCAATACGCCATATTGTATGAAGCGGATATGCCGTATTGATGTTTGAGAAGACAGACTCGATAAAATTAAATTACAATATGGGTTGTCTCCCAAGAAGCACTTTTGTTTACAACAAAGTTTTTAAGTTATATTTTTCTTCAGCTTCTCCTCATCATTCCATCTCATGTACACTAATGTACCCGCATGTAAGCCATTCTTCCGTCTTCGCATCTCGAATGTAATTGGGTCTTAAGTTCAATACTCCTTTGTAGAACCCCTTTAACTTTTGGTATGCATGCGAGATTCCAATCATCTCATCTTTCTCACTTACCTTCAGTAATGGTAGGATTTTGTTGCATTGCTCATTAGTGTGGCGTTTAAACCTCGGATGTGATCGCACCATTTGGTATGTTACTTCATCATCACCATTTTAAATGGTAATTATCCCTTTGAACCATTTTGTTTTAATTCCATCTTCTCTTAAAAATGGTTCGCCAAGGATAATATCGCCCATTCCTTCATCACGATAAGCATCCATATTTTCTATAACTGCAAAATCCATCACATCAGAAAAGGTTCCAACAAAAATAGGCACATTCATTAAATCTCCTATAACATTATTCCCTTTGCACACCATCTTTTCTTTCATTATAGAATTATGAAACTTTTTGGACATCACATTGACATACAATAATAGGAAAACGTTAGCGTGTGTAAATTCAAATCCTATCATGCATGAAAATTTAAGTTGTGAGCATAATCTATATGGATCTTCTTATCATTGTCGCAATAACTAGGGTAATCATCGATTTCAGTATCAATATCTTCATCCCTAGTTCTAAATTCCTCAATTACCTCACCTTCCTCAATGGTGGGCATCAAATCATCTCCTTGATTTCTCCTAAGCTCAAATGGTTCATTTAGATCATTTAATTCAATGTAATCTTCCAAAAAAGGGTCTAATGATCTATTTAACACCAAAGTTTATCCCATAAGCCTAGCTTCTAAATCAAGTCCCATTCTTTCTCTCAGACTTAGCATGTAGACCCTCTTAATTAAACTACTAGCAGGTTTAACACTTTTGAAAATAATCTTTTCTTCCCCAACTCTTAAAGTAATCTTTCTCTTGTAAACATCAATTTTAGCACGGGTGATAAACAAAAATGGTCTTCCGAGGATCAAGGGCACTTTGATATCCTCGGGCATATAAAGAATTATAAAGTGTATTGGGAAAGTAAATTAGCCAATTCCTACTAGTACGTTTTTAGCTATTCCTTTTGGATATTTCATTGTCCTATCTGCCAAGTCCACTGTCAACCTAGTGTGAGCTAATTCGCCTAATCCTAAGTTAAGGTAGATCGAGAGAGGCAATACACTAACGCTAGCTCCTAAGTCAACAAGGGCATTATCAAAGCAAGTATTATTATAAAGCAAGGTAAAGTAAAACTCCCCTGGGTCTTTCTCCTTTCGGGGTATGGTGTCATTGATATGTGAAGCTCCATAAGCTTCCATGAATTTTGGTCTATAGTTCCCCTCTTCTTCATCACAGTAATGATTATCCAAACGACTTGGAAAAGGAATCGTCGTTTGTCTTGAGTTGTACAACAGTTGACTGTTCTGTCCAATAGATATGGCGTATTAGGATGATCCAATACGACGTATTGAGTATGAATCAACTTTAATAGTGGTTTAAATCGACTTGACTTGGTCTCTCGGGTTTGTTTCAGTTGAGCTTGGTAGGCTTCCATTATCCTGTCTCATGTAAGTACCAATTTGCCTCATTTGCACCAGATTTGATATTTCTAAAGTATTGATTGATGCTCCGTTGGTTCCGTTGATATGGCAGCATCCGTCGAGCTCGAATTTATTAGATCAAGTTCAGTGTATTCTTCGAGTCTCTTTGATGATTCACTCATGAATTTGCTAAAGGTATTTCCAAAGATTTCCCTTCGTTCCTGGAACGAAGGAAGGATTTGGCCGTTTTCCTTTGATAGTACCCTGGAGCGGTTTGCTCTATATCACCTCTCCTTGAAAAGGTCCACACAAATTGCGTGTAGTAAAGCTTTTCTAGGTCTTCCTTTCCTGTGTGTTGTTTCATGTGGGTAATCCTTGGTGTAATGGGGTCTTTGCATTGCTCGCATCTCCAACTTGAAGCAAACATAAACCTTTTTTCATTCATTTTTTAATCTCTTTTTCCAGATTGTTTTAGTTGTGCTTGTATAGCATGATATAGGTCCATCAGAAGTCTCGGTACTTCTTCCTCTAGATGTTCCATTGTGCCATTTTTGAGAGTATTCAGCCATTTCTTGGATGGCTGTTTTGGCATCTGCAACAGTTTTAGTTGGAACGACACCTCTTGAGTCAAGAATCTGTCATGTTAGAACATCCAAACCCTTTATAGAGGAAATTCTACGTCGTATCTCAGTCAAAATAGTGTTGAGGGAAACTTCATCAAGAGTTTCCTTAAAGCTCTCCCATGTGATTGATAAAGGAGTTTCATCTGTCTTGCTGAGTTGTTGATTTCCTATATTTTTCTTTGTAGTTCGACGAGGTGGGCTTTTTTTGCTTTCAAAAATAGTTTTTAGATCTTCCCAGTTTTGATCGAACCAGTTGGTTCGTTTCTTAGCCAACTAGTTGCGGGCTCCAGTTAAAAGATTAGGGAAGTACTCAGAGCATTATTGATCCACAGTGATTGTTAGGAACAAGGAATATTAAGTACATATATTTTCGAGAAACTTTTTCAATGTGTTCATTTGCGTCCTCATTATCGAACCGCTAAATGTGTTTTCTCGAAGCTCCTTTTGAAATTGTCCTGTTAGTTTTTAATTGTTATTTGTATCAATTTTAGGAACCTTAGCGACTCCAGGTCCCATCAGTCAGTTGGGTTTTTGGCCTCATGTTATTGCTCCGTGTTTCTGCCTTTCTTCTCTACCTTTTCCTCTGAGTTATTCTTCGTTAGACTGGCAGATTGTAATCTAGAGATCTCAATTCATCAAGGACTTAATGTCTGGAAGTGTCTTCTTGTTGACGCAGGATACTCTCGTTCATGTTCTTTGTAACGCGTGTATATAGTTCGTTTGTCGTACTCCTTGTTATGCACCTACATGAAACAAGGGGTAAACAATCAGTAGGATTCTGTTCCGCGAGGAAGGTGAATTTTTTTGCAACGAAAATCAAATTATTTCAGTTTTTCTATTCCAGACAATCAATACACTGTATCCAATGGAAGTGGATACGCCGTATTAATTAGTTGGACTGAATACGCTGTATTGGACAGAGAACTGGATACGCCGTATTCAACTGTCGACCAAAATAGTGTATTCAAGAAAAACAATTAAATACGCAAACAATTAAAACACAAATATATTACAGCAAAACAACATATAACAAATATACAAAAATCTTAATTACAGAATAATACTAGAATATACTACTAGATCGGAATTACCCTATCCTAACGGTGTTAGATCTAATCTAATGTTTAAAAACCAAAATATCTAATAAAAATCAAGATTAATTTTCCACTCCTTCGGCTAACGGCCCAAAAAACTGGATGTGTTCGTTGCGTTTATTTTGTATGTCTGGTGTATATTTTGTTGGATTCAGTTTTAACATTTATATGTTTGCCGACTCAACCAAAAACGACACGTTAACGGGCAGTGTAACCTCGATCAATAGTAGTTTTCCATGGTAAGTAGCGGTGTCGATCACTAAGAGTGAGGTCCGTAATCTATCAATATATTAATTTCTTGGGTTATCTACATGTCTATGTTAATTCTATTCTAATCCTATGTTAAACCTATGTCAGTCTAAACTAGTTCTACTCTGGGAAAAAGGGGGTTTTCAGCCTTAAAAGATTGGCACGGTTGGTTGGTGTATATAATCAATTCCGAGACACTGTTACCCACGCAAGTCGATAGACGAAAGATAAAGAGCGGTCAAACAGTATATGACTAAGATAACCGTATTAAACCATTATTAATCCCGATAAAACGTTGAGTTTGTTTATTAAGTGCTGTATGATTTCTTCTCTCGATTGGTGGCATATCATTTTAAGACAGTTAGGCGTTACAATCATCCTAAGACCTAGACACATTAATTCCTGTCACAATTAAGCATCCGCATAATGCATCTTTATTTGTGATCTATAAATCTATTTTCTAGGGATTAAAGCAATGGTGTTTGTGGGTTTAAACACCTAGCTCATAGAGACTTACCCACTTATACCGTGTAATGGGAAATCTATACACTAGTAGTCACTTTTGTCCTACTATCCATTGGAATCAAAATGCTTATTTTGTTGAATTATATAGGTCATCTGCTAGTCTAGTACACGATCTATTAAACCATTGGTTCAAAATCCAATTAAATAGTTAAGCCCGTAGCGTATCCTGACACAAGGACTTAGAAGGACAATTTACTTGTGTAACTATTATTTAGATGTATAAATTCACTATGATGGAGGAGCTATCCAGGACTCTTGATCCTGCCTTGGTCGCTTTCGCTAGAGCCCGATTGGAATGAGTAGGTCGCGCATACAAAAGCGCTTAAACATGTATAAATTGATAAACATAAACAGCACTTCACTGATAAATCAAGAATATCGATATAAACAAATAATCAAAATTGATCTTCATAATAATGGCTAATACTCAAAGGTATTAGCCTTTAAAGTCATAATAAATACAAGAGTAATAATTTAGCCAAGGTAAACTAACCGAGTTAACGAACTAGATACCGCTAAAACGGTGTCACGAGATTACTAAAGTATATGGAATTACATGACGTCTCCTATGAAATTGAATATGTTGATTGACCACTTCTGCTCTTTTTCTCTTTTGATAAATTAGAGTTGTGTGGTTTAGGTATAGAGAAATATGATTGCTCGGTACACCTAAAAATCGTTTTTGAGATTTCTATTTATTAAGGGTTGGATGTCGGTTTTGTATACGCGTATCCATGTATAGTAGGATAAGGCGTTATTAGGTATTTTCTTGGAGTTAGGGACCACGTTTGATATCTTCCAGAATATTATATTGATTTCTTATCTTAAATACGACGTATTGAGTCTTTCTGGATACGGCGTATTGATCTTTATTCCTTTTGTGGTCTTTGGTGAGTGCATGCATGGATACACCGTATCTTCCTTGTTGGGGGATACGCGAGTATTGGTCTCTCAGAATTGTAATCTATCAAATATTTATATTCTTTTAACTCTAGAATGCGCGCCTTTTGTACGTTTCACAAATTACTTCCATAATTACTGCAATTATCACAATCTATAACACGAGTAAGTATACATTCTTTGCAATAACTATTCAAAATGAGTTTTAATAACATGGGATAAATGTGTATAAAATCGACGTCTATTGATGTCATCAGCCGTGATGTTGTAAGTATTTAGAACTTTGATTGGTATATGTATTCGAGACCACTATAATAAGTATTATGGATTTAATTGGAGAGTAACTTGTTTTACCATTGGTTATTTTCTTTAGGATTACACCCAAATCGCCTTAACCTTGTTGCTTATTAACTAAACAAAAAATCTACACCCGGTTAGTTTACCCTTCAGTTAACCCTTTTCCACTCTCATATTTAGCAGTGATGATCCACTAGAAAACCGAAATAGAGCCAATTCCTTTAGGAATTATTGATCCATTGATAGATCTTGCTCTCCTTTAGCTTGTATTAAGGTTATTAATCTTGGTATAAATCCCAAAAACTCTACAGAACAGTAACTTTGTAAGATTAACTTAAAGGTCTATGCAAAACTCTAGACTTTAAGCAATAAGAAGATTAACAAATGGACACACAAATGTAAACCAAACTTTCAGCCTCAATATAAAATGATCACTCTGAATAGTGATAGGGTTACAAATAACCCTTGAAGCTACTAAACTCTATTTGCTATAAAAATACGTATGATGGACTAATCTATGTTGTAGGGTTCCTTTTATACACCAAGGAAACCTTATGGGCTTACAAAATGCATATACTAATCAATGCATATCTATTCCTAATATATCTCCTGCATATCACTTTAATAGTACTAACTATTATAACTAACCGTACTAATAAACTGATAGTACTAATACTTTGTACTGGCAGCACTAACTATTAAACTAACAGTACTAATAACTTAGACTGTTTTCTCTAATCTTCAGCAGCAGTACAAAACTTGAACCAGCCGATTTAGTTGTATTATGAGCCTCTAATTCTGGAACAATCCTCACCTCAACTTGATATTCATCTTTTAATCAATTCAAGTTTCTTCATTACTGCATCTTGATCTACTGGGAGGATGATATCAAATACTCTTCTACTTCTGACAGTTGTAATCTTGTAAACTGATAAGCTATTAAGCCATTTCACCTATGATCAATTAATAGTCTTTTACTCAGCACTATTCTTGAAAGCTCTATGGTGTAGAGGATTATGTCTTCTCTATTAGCATGTGAATAGTAATTCTAGTATCCATCAGTAATACATAAACTCCACATGAATCAAATAATCTCTGGCTGATTAATGTTTAGTTCTGTTGAGCTTTCCAGATTTCATCATCTTCACTTGGTTCAAATACAGTAATGAGATCTCTCCAAAGTAATCTGTCATATCCTTTTGGGCTTGCAGTCTCAAATCTTTCTTTAACTAGCCTATATAGATCTAACACATCTTGCCTATCAAAATCATCAAGCATTTATGTAAATATCATGTAAAATTTAGTACTTCCATCACCCCTGATGATCTCATAATACATCTTGTTTTCTATCAGAATGTGTGTCTTCCATTTAACTATTGGATATTTAGTAGCTAATGATTCAACATTTACAGCTTCATCATCTCCTGGAATTATATCCAAATAAGCTCTAAGCTCTTCCTTCTCAGCATCATCCTCTATCTTCTGTATCTTGACACTTTTATCATCAAGTTTTTCACCTTTTCTTTTCCTAGCAATTGTTTTCTTTCTACAGCCTTTAGCTTTACCTTTTCTACTGTCTTTGACCACTTTAGAATCTATAGGAACAAAGTCATTGATCCACTTCTGCTCCCTTTCATACAGATTCTGAATTTCTTCCAACCATTTATTCTTCAGTGAATTGATTGTAAGTGACCTACTCAATGTTTTTCAGGAAGGTATATTTGTTTCTTAATTGTGGTTTGGTTGGTGGTTTGTTTCTGTTTTGTTCAGCCCTTTTGTGAGCAAAGAACCCTGCCTTTCTGCATTGTTCTCCACTAAAAATCTAGCTTGCTCATCAATAGAAAAATTCTCTCTTTCTTCTTCTTGAAGTCTTGCGGCTAATAAAGCAATCTGCATCCATCCTTGCTTAAATATCATCAAATTCTGTAGTCAAAGCAGCATTAGATGCTTCTTCTTGTGCAACCCTTATCCTTGCATTCTTTGTTCTATGTGGCAACCTTTTCTTACTTTATGTAATCTCAAAGCCAACTATTCAGCTCACTGAATTGAGCCTTTCTTGGGTTCTTTAGTGGGCTTTTTCAGGCTCTTGCATAATGCATTTGTCTTTATCTTTTGATCAATAGTTGAAGAATTCTTGTTGGTCTAGAAGCTTCCTTCTTGTGCAGTCTAAAAGCAAACTTCCTTTACTTGCTCCTTATCCTTTCTGACTTCTCTCTTTAAAAGTGTTTGAGCAATAGTAGATCATTCATCTTCAAATGCTAGTTGTAGGTATGTTCTTGTTGGGGTGTTCTTGGTTCAGTTTGTTCTATTAGATACACCATAGCTAGTAGTAACTGATGTCACTAGCAGTCTAACTCCTATTCGTTGCAGTATTAATTGTATCTCTCTTCACAACATTTCTCATTGCTTCTGTCACTCATATCATCTAATATCATCAAAGCATCATTCAAAACCCTTCTTCCAAAACATTGGCCTTGTCTTCAAATCCTCTCCCCTGTCTTAGATAATCCTTCTTATCCAAAATCTTTCTCTTGGAGGTACCAATCTTGAAGAGTATCTCATCCCTGGAGTTCTTGCCCTTTGCTTCTTTTCCAATCTTTTGACTTTCTTTTTTAACTTTTTGATCAAAAATCGGTAATGCAGTCTTTGATGTTTCCAAGGCAAGAACCCTATTTAACAAGTTTATAAAAATAGCCATCAATTCATTTATGTTAGGTCTACCCTCATCACTTCCAGGTGTGTGACCTCCTGAGAGAGGTGAATCATGGGGTGTTGGTGGTACAAAATCCGTTAAATCATCTTGATGTTCGATACTGTCCTCCCCACTTCTCAGAATGTTGTTAACTTCTAAGGAGAGGTGGGTTATGGGATGTTTAGTTGCAGTCTCAACCTGTCTGAGCATCCTGCATCCCCAACTGTGGGTGCACCTGGTCCACCTACCTAAATCTAGTTCCCTGAGGAGATGGTTCATTAAGTGTTGCCGTGGATCGGGTCTTATGGATGTTACTACTTTCCTGCTCTCGACCTTTGTAATCGATAGTACAGCAGTAGTGAGTGGCAACCCTAACCACTCTGTCATCCTCTCCTGTATAGACAGCCTCATCACCAACCTTCTTAGGGGGACCACTAGACTGAGGAATCTTAGTGTCCCGACCTCTTTTGGCTCGCCTAGGTGTGCGAGTCTTTTAGGGATGTGATGTAACAGTAGTAACTTGTACTTCATGAGAGGGTGGAGCAGGGGAAGGTGTTGGTTAGGGTTCAGAGGGTTGTCCTGAACCTTCACCCTTCCACGACTTGTATACCAACATACCTTTGAAATATGGAAGTAACATGTCCCATGTCTCTAAATCTTTTCCTTGTCTTCTCATATTAGCAAAAAAAAATTGAGTATGTTTAGGTGTTTCAAAAGTATCATTAAAAGGTTCTGCAAGATTTTTAACTTGGTTATTCAAAAACAGTTGTAAAAACCTTGGATACATAAAAAAAATTTTAGAATTTGGATCCAAGTTTCTTAACATACCATCAAAAATTAATTTAGAAAAATTAAACTTTTGATTATTTGCCAAACATATAACTCCTAAAGCAATATTAGTTGAAAACTCATTCCAAGCAGTAGATTTTGAACTTAGACAATGTAAGATGGTATGTATAAGATACTTCCATTGAGGGGAAAAAAGCCTTTTGAAAAGTAAGTTTATCAGAAACAATTTCATATCCCATCAATGCAAGGTATTCTGAAATTTCAGAATTTGTTAGACTAGTAACACCATCCTCATCATCACTAATTCACTCTATCTGTTTTTATATCACACAACTCTCTTTTTGTTTTTCAGCTCACTATATCTCTCATTTCTTTTTCTCACTAATTCACTCTTTTTGTTTTTTATTATCAAGAATCCTTTCAGACAATTTTGTACAAAGTTCCATCAATTCCTTTAGTTTCATGTTGTCTTCCCTACTTACAAGTGTGTTAACTATTGAGAGAGGTGGATCATTAGACTGTTTAGATGAAGCCTCAAACATAATTTGAGCTTCTACACCCCCAATATGGTATCTTGGCACCTGGGACCACTACCTGAATCAGTTCCTTGAGGAAAAGACTCATTAAGTGTTGCTATGGATTGGGTCCTATTTATGATACCATTGTCCTGCTCTGCTTCTAAGCTAGAAGCAGTAGTGGCAGCCCTTTCCATCCTGTCTTCCCACTCCTTATAGACAGTCTCATCTGCATCAAGGTGAATAGGTCTACTAGACTGAGATATCTCAGTGGTCCTTTTGGCTTTCCTAGGTTTTTTATTTGTTTGGGTTAAGATTGTGATAGAATAGTGATTGGTTCAAGATTAGATAGTGATACAGTTATGGATGTGTGTTAGGGTTCAATGGAATTTCCTGACCCTTCACCCACTTCTGCTTAATGATACATTCCCTTTCATCCAATCTTAATTAACCTCCCCTCAAACAATACTTTAGAGATTAAGTAATCTAATGCTACCAATCAGAAAGTTAAACTTGCTAACATCAAAAGCCTTTGTGAGAAGATTTGAAACATTGTGGTCTGTGTGAATCTTGATTACTTGAATCAACTTCTTCTCATAAGAATCTCTGATGAAATGGTGCCTTATTTCAATGTGCTTGGTTTTAGAATGAAACACTGGATTCTTCACAATACAAATGGTGCTTTCATTATTATCAATGTGAATCTTGGTGTTCATGAGGTTAAACCCATAATCAAGCATTTGATTTTGGATCCATAACACCTGCCCACAACAATTAGTAGCAGCAACATACTCTGCTTCAGTAGTAGAGTTTGCAACTATAGTCTGCTTTTTACATTGCAATGGAATCAACCTTTTGTCATGAAATTGGCAACCTCCTGTTGTGGATTTCCTGTCAAGGCTAGATCTAGCATAATCACTATCAGAAAAAGCTTCCAAGTTAAATGGTGAATCCCTAGGATACCAAAGGCCCAATTTAGGTTGACCTTTCAAGTATCTAAAGATCCTCTTCACAACATTAAGATGTGAGACTTTAAGAGTAACTTGAAACCTTGCACAAGCACAAACAACAAACATTATGTCAGGTTTAGAAGTTGTCAAATACATCAATGATCCAATCATCGATCAGTATAAGTGTACATCCATATCCTTAGCTTCTTCATCCTTGAGCAATGCTTTGTTAGTCTCAATTGGAGTGCTTGCTATCTTTATAGTGATAAAATCAAACTTCTTCAATATATCAGCCACATACTTGTCTTGGCTGATAAAGATTCCATCATCTTTCTGTATGATTTGCAACCTTAAGAAGAAAGTAAGCTCCCCTATAGAACTCATCTAAAACTTCTTGTACATCGTCTGCTCAAACTCAACACATAAAGAATTCTTTGTAGATCCAAAGATGATGTCATCAACATACACCTTCACTAACAGGATATCACCTTTGTCCTTGATGAATAAAGTCTTATCTATAGTGCCTCTTCTAAATCCATTTTCCAATAAGTAGGTAGACAAGGTTTCATACCAGGCTCTAGGAGCTTGATGTAGACCTTATAAAGCTTTATCTACCTTATAAACTTTATCCTCTAGATCTTCAACACCCTGGAGGTTACAGACATAAACTTCCTCTCAATCGCCATACAGAAAGCACTCTTCACATCCATTTGGTACACAACAAAGTCTTTGAATAGCATAGGCTTAAGAACAGCCTAATTGCTACCAATCCTACAACTGGAGCAAAAACCTCATCATAATCTATTCCTTCTTCTTGAGTGTAACCCTGTAAACAACCAGTCTTTCCCTTGTTTCTAATCACAATACCTCCTCACTTTCTTGACTTGTAGACCCATTGTTCCAATGCCCCCTTGTCATATGGTAAATCCACCAAAGGTCTAAACCTTGTGTAAAATTTAAAAACTGTAGAAAGTTCAGCCTGTAAAGATTGGCTTCTATCCAGCGTGAATTTGTCAAAGCTTGAATCACCTTCTGGTTCTACTTGTGATAGAAAATAAGCAAATAGACAATTTAAGGTCTTCATGAGTTTTCCCTTCATAAACAGCACTAATAAACCCTTGTTCATTTGTAGTCCTTGTCATTCTCCTTGTTTGTACACCAGACTGCACATTGATCGGTGCCAAACTACACCTTAAAATATATATAATATATAATAAAATATAAAATATATATAGGTGAAGTTAATCTAAAACACAATCAATGATACCGAGAAGTAGTATAAATGACCCGGGACGTTTAGCCCCAACGAGCTGGACATGGAATCGATACATCGAAAGATTTGGAGTTTTTGAAGAAAAAATGATTTGAGAGTGTGGAAAGTTAAATTAAACAATAACAAACAAAAACGTTTAAGAAAAACCTAAAAATTATGAAATTAAGCTAGAAAACGAGAGCACGAATCCCGAACAAAGGGGCAAAAACCTAAAATCTTCAAAATTAACCCTACGAAGAAATTTTCACTTCTAAACTACTCTAGGGGACTAATAACGAAGAATGAAAAAGACTAGACTGAAAACGGAGGTCGTTTGACCCAAAAACGAGTCAAGACAAAAACCGCACCCGAGCCCGTTCTTTAAAAATCAAAAAGATGAAAAATTAACCTCACAAAAGTTTTTATATTTTTCCTACAAACTATATGACTAAAGAAAATTTTCTAAAAAAGAAAAATATTTTTTTTGATAATTTTTGTATTTTTTATGAATTTTTTAAACTTATAACGAAATTAAATTATAAAAAATACTAAACGACTTTTAAAAATTCTGAAAATTTTACCTAAAATACTAGACACTATAATTAACCTACGAAAAATAAGAAACCAAAAATTTGGCTTATAAATAAGCCCGAAATAAGCTCAAACGAGCTTATAGCTTAAAATGCCAAAAACACCTTAAGTATCAAAGTGCCCAAGGGTCTTACATAAAAGACCCAAGGGCACAGCGGTAAGACTTGTAACAAAAGAGAGGTGTACGAGGGTAGAGACCCGGGTTCGAGTCTTGCTCAACCGGGTCACCCCTTGTCTCCTTTCTTTCTTTTTATGAAAATGTTTCACAAACTTAGTTAAGCTCATTAGAGCTTAAACATTTTTCCATAACTCGGTATTGTAAAAGCTTAAAAATAAGCTGAAAAAGATCTTTTTTGTTGACAGAAGCTAAAATAAGCTTTTAAGACAAAAGTGGCTAAGTCTTGGACTTTTTGAACTAATAAGCTAACACTTGAACTATTAAGCTGAAAGAATCATCTAATTTATCCTAAATAAGCACCTATAAGCTAAAATGTGTAACTAAATAAGCTGAAAAAGCTTAAATTGACAGAAAACTTAACCAAGCTTAAAAGGCAAAAGTGAGGCTTATCTTTTTAACTGTTGGCACACATAAGCAAAGAAAATGGGCAAATAAGCACACACAGCTTATCACACCATCCTAATAAGCTACTAGGAGCACAATTAAGCAAATGGAATAAGCTCAATAAGCTGGAATTTGGCTTAAACCCTCAACAGTACTAACTAAAGAGTTAGTACTGTTGGTTATGGATTTGGTCTTAAAAACCTCAATAAGCAAACAAGGGACAAAATAAACTAAGACAAGCAACAAGGGAACTAATAAGCAAGTAAGAGACTGAATTTCAACAACTAATAAGCTCCTAATAAGCTAGAAAGAAAATAAGCAATCCCTACACTATGCTAAGCAAAAACAGGTCAAGCCCCTACTTTAGGCTTAAAAATAAGCTACCTAGGGGCCAAACTAAGGGCTGAGCTTGTTAGGGCTTATAGTTGGACCTAAGGGTAGTCTAAAAAGCTAAAAATATCTAAGGGCTTAATGGACAAATAAGCTAAAAGGGGGGCTTGAAAAAGGTGTCTAGCACCAGGGGAAATAAGCTAAACAAGGGGAAGCTAATTTGACAGCTTATTATAAGCTGTCAAATAAGCTTAAAATTAAAAAATAAGCTAAGATAGATTGAAAAGGGCTAGGTAGCTTATGCTCAAAATTCAGCTTCAAAAACTATGTAAACAAGCTGCTGAATTTATCTCATGAAAATACTTTTTTTTATAAGAATACTCTTTAAATTCCTTGCAGTTCTTTGACTCAAAAAGTCAAGTGACTCAAAACACTATAAAAACCTTGTTTAGACACTTAAATGACACAACTTTTGAAGCTAAAACTCATATGTACAAGAGCTTATTTGAATAAGCTCTTGTACATTTTCCAAAAACCAACAGATTGAAAGAATGATTTAGAAAACTTTGAAAAACAATTTTTAACCTTAAAAACCTTTTGAAGACAGACTCAAATAAGCTTAATACTAAGCAAAAAGTTTAACCACACATACCCAACCTGACGATTCCCGGTTTTGACCCATTTTGGGCTAACCCAAACACCCTTTAAGGTTTAGAAACTCCGTTTTAAAACTACCACAGGTCTCAAAAAGCTTAAATAAGCTATCAACTAGACATTTTAAGCTACTTTCAGGCAAAATAAGCAAATGAAAACAATTATAAGCAGTTAAATAAGCTGAACTAGGAATTTAGCTAAAAAGAGAAAAAATAAAAATGAGCAAACCTTAATCATGTGCTCAAAACAGGGAGACAAATGCTTATAAGAGCTTTTCAACAAGCTCAAGCTTGTTGGAAACAAGCTTGTAAGATCCCTATAAGCCCTTCCATTACGGCTTATCATCCAAATAGCTCAAAACACACTCTTGCTTATTGAGTTGTGCTTAAAACCTTAAATTTAACCAACTGAATTTAAAGTGAGACAACAAGCTCTAATGAGCTTTAAGTAACTTATATAGGTTCAAAAACAGTTCTTATTGAAAGACTTGGGTAAAAATGCATAAGTTCAAACTGAAATTAAGGAGCACAATGTATTTAAAGCTGAAAATTTTAACTTCAATTAATAGAAAATGAGTACACAGTGAATTACATGAGTAAAATGACAACAGGCTAAAAATAAGCTAAATTAACTACTAACTAAAATTGCACTACAAAAAAAAACTCTCTTCCCGTTTCAAGTCCTTGGTCTTCTTTCTTTTATAGTTGCCGAGGTGTGTTTGTTATGTTTTTCTTGTGAGAGAAATCCAAGCTCGATCCTCACCCTTCATTCTTCTTGCTCCCCAATCCAAGCAATCTCAACCCTTTGTTTTTGTGCTCAACATGGGACTGCCAAGGTGGCAATAGGGGGGGGGGGGGTTAGTGGAGAGGGGTTAAGGGTTTAATCCCCTGTGTAAATAGAGTTGCAGGATAATAAGATGGAAGGAGACATGTGACTGGGTATGGGGGTTTGGGCTTTGGCGGGAATT
Source organism: Tanacetum coccineum (assembly GCA_026074375.1). NCBI lineage: Eukaryota > Viridiplantae > Streptophyta > Magnoliopsida > Asterales > Asteraceae > Tanacetum > Tanacetum coccineum. Next base: position 13,119 of record BQNB010087774.1, on the reverse strand, counting down.
TAGGGTTTAACTGGGTTTGATTTTGTTAAACACAGGGTAACGAGGGTTAGGGGTTAGGGATGAGAGGTGAAAAGGGATTTGGGGGTAAAGGTAAAAGTTGTAACGTTTTAGGGTTAGAGTTTTTGGTTTTTCACATAATTGGCCGCCTCAAGTTAATTAGGAGTATTGCAAAATTCATCCTTCGTGTGGTACAAGTATGAAGGGTTTTGGCAGAAAAGCCCCTCAACTTGTATAGGGTAAGTACAAGGGTGGTCCTTGTGTATTGCAACTTAGGTTTGCAGGAATGCCCCCACAAGTAGTATACTTCCTTGAATGAAAATTAACCCTTGTAGTTTTTATCCCTTCCATAACTGGATATGACAGATTTTCGGTCCCTATAAGTTTACATTCTCTTCTTTGTTGAACTTTGACTTTGTCGGTTGACTTTTTAACCCCGGCTTTTGACTTTTGTTTCGTGCTTGTTTTGTCCGTTTTGGCTTTTGTTTTTCGGTCCTTTTGTGTATATTTCGTTCCTGCACAACACAAATGCAAACAAACATATATTTCGGCAGTTTTTTGTCTGTTTTTGGTCATTTAGCTCGTTTTATTGGGAATTAAAATAATGTGTAATTAAGCACATAAGTAAAAATCCCCCATACTAAGGTATTGTCGTGTCCTCACGCAATGTTATGAAGTAAACACTTAAGAAAACCAAGAATCTCAATCCCCCTTAACTAATTGCCTTGAAAAGTAGCAAAGTGTTCGTCAAGGGGAACTAAAGAATCAATAGCTTCGACAAGTCCCGTTTTCACCATTTTTTTTCTATACACTAACTACCTATATTTTGATTTTTTCCTTTTTCTTTTCTCGACTCCCCTGTTTGACTTCCTTTATTATATTCAACATTGGATCATAAGAATAAGAAGCGCCATAAATAACAAACGATGTCCTACGATAAAATTCATCTCCCCGATTTTTCACTTTTCCAACCAGCAATTAAACAAGATCATTTGTCAATATAAATCTAAATGCTAAGCACTCATACTTATGACTTGTGAACTTTTAACTCCCAACATGAATATATGATTTAAATGTGTGTACTCATTTCAACTCAACCATAGATCAATTTATTTCCATAGTCGTAATTCAAGATGAATCATGACTCAAAGCAAACAACTTAGTAGTCTTGTAACGTGATTGTATAGAACGAAATTTTAACTATAGAACTTTTTTGCATATCTTCATCATTAAATCAAAGTTCTTAAAGCTAGGAATGCGTTGCTAGTTTAACACCTACCTAGCCTCGCTCCCTAGTAGGATATCACAACCAACGACCGATGTGCTTTAGTTTGAAAAAACCTACCCCTTCTAGCGTAAGTGGAAATCACATCAACACCTTCTTCCTAAAAGCTAAGGATAGTGTCTTAGTTTGAACCCTCACCTAGACCTGCTTCCTGGAGATATCACAACACACCAAATCCCTAAATAAATATGTCTTGTTTGAACCCCACCTCGTGGTTAGCGAGTGGGATATCACGACATTCTTTTACTTGTTCCATATAACAAATGTATGCTTCAATATGGCATAATTTCAATATTCATGCATTTTTGCATTCATAGTTCATTTTCATGCTCTCTTTGGTCATTTTACTTTCAATTACTAAGAACAAAAAAATTCGCTTAAAAGATCAAGTTACAAATTTGAAAGCTTTTTCCTAAAAACATTGATTGACTTAGTTGAATGAAATGATCACAGTATATTAGTGGAGTGGAACTAATGGGAAAAAAGCCACATGGTTACTCATATAAGTTTTAGAAGAATTCTTGCTCAGCACATCAACTTATATTTAACTCTATCAATTCTTGTTCTTCACCTTATTAAAAATCGAAGCAATCGAATTCGAGAGAAAGCTTGCCTACAAGCGGTAAGTTAGGAACGAGCTAGGGCCTCAACACGCCCCGATCGATCAAAAATTATTCTCATTCTACCCATTAGAAAGTCAAAACGTGACAAAACACTTCTTTATTTTTGAAAAAATTTTTAAAATTTTTCAAAATTTTTTTGGTATGTGTTTTTGCAAAAATTTTGGTGGTATAAACGGGAATACGTGATTACAACGCTGCAGGCAAAAATCAAATTCGAAGATCCCCCCCCAAACTATAATAAACATCGTCCGTCGATGTTTTAAAGGGTACTACGTAAATCTAAGGCCAATTATTAAGTGTGCCCAAAAGATCAAACTTAGTTGATTAATATGATACTGGAATTCCCAAATGAAGCTGAGGATGAGAAACTCATGTGGATCCTGCGAGCACGAGATCTTTCACAATCCGAAATTCCTGGACATTCAACACAAAACATGACAAAACCGTAATGGAAACAGTGTAAGCCTCCTAACCACAAAACACTTATTTATGACTACTACTGATAAGCATGTTGCCTCCACGAAGGTGCCTTTTTTTGTTAACTGAGGCACAGCTCGACTCGACCCCCGACTTTTTGTCCTGGGGAAGCAGTGGAAATAAAATCATCATCACTTCATTCAAGTGGTTGGATAACATAGAATGTCATGAAGTTCCACTCCGATGAGATACATCCGGCATAGAAGAATGATAAATGGAAATGCCGGGGTCAAAAATGGTATCTTCATTCCCGTGGGAGAAGATAGGAGGACAACGGGATACGTGAGAAAGCAAAAAGATCCATACAACATAAGCAAGAAGATAAGATTGGTCATCCACAAAATGGTACATTCACATTAGTTGTAGACACATTCTTACGAATCCCGGGTTCAATAGAAGTCAAATCTCCGATCGGGCTCAATCTTAAATTTGAAACATTCAAGTTCCGGGAGAGGCATGATGTGAGTGAGTTCATCGGCGAACTCCTCATGATAAAGGTCACTCCTATCGACAAGGAAGAAACAGATTATTTCCGAAAGATCAAAAGATAAACGAATCATATTGGAAATATCAGTACGAGTAGTGTACAGCCACTACTTTCTCTCTTTAAATGATCGTTATCAACGTAGAAAGCCTTATAATCAGGAAAGATAACGCAAAGAGTAGTGGGACTATGCCACTACTAATCTCTGCTAGATTAAAGCGGAAATTTTCAATTCGGGAATAGGAAATTAGCACAGTGTTATTCCTCTCTCCTCCAAGAAAAGATTAGAAAATGTGGGCGGTAGACTTGATCACAATATCGGAAGATGGAGTGGGATTATCTCTTAATGCATCGATCTTAGCAATAAGAAGATTGGACATTCAACAATTTTTCACGATGGTATTGTCTTTATTGTGAAAGAATACATCAATCAATCCTTTCAACTTCCGGGTCAACAATCTCCACCACCTCTAAGCTGACGATCTCAACATCGGGAGGTGATGCATCGACATAATCGATATCCTCACCGTAGGTAGAATCGTCATCACTTGAAGAGTATCCAACGTCAAATTACAACAATCTCAGAATGTCATTGAGAGCATTAAAAGGTGGATTTTCACAAAGAGGCACATCACACATTTTGTCGGGAATACCCTTGGACTCACTTGGGATTGGGACAAGGTTCTCAACACTAGACTTTATTACTATCCGTCCGATTCCGTTGCCGGAACAGTGTCGAGATGCTCGTCCCCCATACTTAGAGAGTTATCGGGTTCCTTGATTGGTAAAACGGGTGTGATTGCAATGGTATCGTCTTCGTCATCACATATAACACCGCGTATTTTTAGGTCATTGTATGACATTATGGAAATTCATAATTATTGTTAGGGTTTTACGCGTTTGCTCTTAAAACCAGTAAACGTTAAGTTAAATAATCGCGTAAAACTGAAAATGAGATCATAACACATTAAACGGCATTAACGAGTAAATTTTCATCAAAGCAAGTGTTATATGATTATTATGAGGATAATTAATAACTTTGTTCATCTTATTTTTATCGGCTACGTAAAATGCTTACGTTTCATAATAAAATACGTTTAGGCATACCCGGAAGTTCTAAAACCTAACTACGCCTAAACAAATACCCACGATTATACCCAATACTCAAAATAATAAATATAACATCACTTATATACATAATATGCCGAAAATTAGAAGATGAGAACAAGAGTCATCACTTTGCAAGAATATCTAGATATTTAAAGGATAGTACTCTTACACCTTTTACCAACTAGTCATGTTAACTTAACCTAGGGTTAGAAAGTAACCATGGTTAAGTTAGCAAGATATTTATACTATAAATAGGCTTGCATGCATGAGTAAGTTTCATACTCTTTATACTTAACATAAAACTTCATTTTTCTTCTCTCTTTTATTCACCAAAACCCACGGCAACATATAGCCACCAAACATAATCCATAACTTGATTTTCTAAGATTATACAACCGATCCACAACATACTATAGGTAATTTCTAAGGTGTTTGCAACTTTGGTTCATCATTCTGCAAGTAAAAGAAGAAAAAGGAAAGATTAGGTTTGGAGAAACCTAATCTAGGTTATAAAGCGTGGGAAGCTTTGTTTTTGAATCTAAACACAAAAACACGGGTTTAGAACTATTTCACATCTCTTGACATCACACTAGGTTTTCTTAAATCTTTATACTTTTATTTCCTTATATTTTATGTATTTACATGTTTAAATAAGCCATAATCACCACTAATGATTTGGAATATGTAAAATGAGTTTTATTTGATTTTTCAATTTATACACTTATTCTGATGTCAAATGATCCTAATAATCATGTAAAAATAAATAAAAGTAATGTTAACCTATGGATTAATATAAAACATGTTAATGTTAAATTTAGGGTTTAAAATGTTTCTTAAACATCACATTGTGAAAATACAGAAAGTTAAAAGGGTAAACTGTTTACAATGAATTACAAAGGACTAGGGATGATATTGAACCTTATTATAAGTACCACATATGTAAAATATGTTTTTAAGAGATTTTGATATAAACTACTTAATTAATAATACAAAAAACAAGGTTTTCATAAAGTTAACACATGCAAACTTAGGGGCAGTCCAAATAACGAATTTTGGACATAGGTTATGAATGTTGTATTATAAAAATAATACGCCTCGTGACGATTACCATAATAGATATAGAAACTCGAAAAAACCGCTCTATAACAAAAAGATAACGTATAAAAACGATTTACGACAATAAAATACTTTATAAAAAGTTTACTATCATTACAGCAATTTTATTTTTAAAACATCTAAAATATGATAAACTTTGATTACGAGATCGAACAACGCAAGAATCCGATCAAACGGAACTATAAACGGTAGATTACAGACATTTTCGAAATTAAAAGTTTATAAAAGTACTTTTATAAACTATGACACATTAAAAATCACTATTAATCAGTGGATTTAATCCATTTATAAAATATATACCACTCATTTAATAACAAAATCGTACTCATCGAAGGAATCACTGAAATCGGATTAAAACGAATAAGTTATTTACGATTAATAAAAGTTTACCCAATTAAAGCCTAAACGCTTAGTCGGCTTATTAGCAAATAGAAATATTGAGTGGTTATCATAGTCTATATTACTAGGGAATTTCTTAAAGAGCCTCTTCATGGGCGTATCGATGAGTTGTTGGATTACAGAGTTAAAGTGTCCTAAACTCCTCGTACGTCATGTCATGACCTCTTTAATTATGATAGCCCGAACGATAGTACGATGTAACAACTATAAGATTATATTCAATTTATTAATTAAAGTACTCTGTACTTATACGGCCCTTAATTTAAATATGGTTGCTTTTATCTCTTGCGTGACATTTTTATCTGTGATTATTTGACATCTGTACTCCAAGTGAGTTCATAAGCCCCACTTTATAGTTTTTACGATTTGATATTATTGGGTGGGAAACATGCCTTGTTTTAATAAATTGAGCAAGTGTGAAAGTAATATATTGATTAAGTGTTTGCTAAGTACGCCGATAACCCTCCTAGCCCATGATCAGAAACTAATTTGCATAGATGAGTTTGAATTACATTAGTTGAGCGCGAATGACTAAAAGATCTAATTGGGATTAACCTCCCCCTTTGGGTGATTAGCTATCACTAAGAACGAACTTACCATGTCGGACTTGATGTTGCGAGTTAAACAACATCATGTACGGGCAAATACCTGCTATAAGAGCCAAATATAGGTAGCTTTCGTGTCATGACTTAGTCAACAATAATCTGTTTGTGATTGTTGGACATCTGTTGTCACATCACGGAAAATCTTGCGTTCCTTGCATAATTTAAATACATAAACCTATGAAATCCACAAACAATTTTTTTGACGTTTTAAGCAATGTTTTCAGGAGGTCATAGGACACGAGATCCACGATGCATTGGATGGGTGTTTGGATAGCACTGTAGTAAAGACTTAGGAAGCAGCATGTTTTGGGGAATCTATGTCGTCTTTTGTAAATAATAAATAAAGAACAATAAAGCTATAAGCTTTTGTACCATGTCTTTTATTTAAATATCCAATTTATCAGTTTAAAACGACTTTTGTGTCGTTTTCTTATATATATCTTGTGCTGTGGATCTGTGAAGTACACATGCCCCGATTCTTATTTCCGCTGCGACCCCTTTTGGGGTGTTACAGATTGGTATCAAAAGCCAAGGTTATAGAGAACCAGGTCAAAATGTTTTTGCTGGACTATAACCATTTTCAAACATTGCATACATACAAAAGGGTTTTTAACGGGTATTCATATACCAAATTATGGCATAGTCGTAAGGGCTATATACATGCATAATTGGATATACGTGTTTATACTATATTACTATATAAGGATGATGGTCCCCCCCCTTAAATTAATATAATTATATAAGTCACTTTTGATTTTCTTTTCAAGATACTACATGTCAGATTCTGCGAAGCACTCCCCTGTTGCCGGTTACAACAACATCATACAAGGACGATTTATACATGGGTCACAGGAGTCCCGAGGTACCCTGTTTATGAGGGTCCACCATCGCCGGACTACATACCTGGCCCTAGGGACCACCGATCACCAGATTATGGTCCTAGGCCTGAGAGCCAACAGGCACCACTTCACCTATTACATTCACCTTTTGTTCCGGAGCTGTTTACCCTGAGTTCTTATCATGGACTGAGGTATTCTCCGCGAGAGAGCACCACTTCCGCTACTGAACTCACCACACATCAGTCACCAGGGTATATACCAAGTCCGACCCTGAGAGGACCTGAAGGAGGATGACGAGGAGGATCCTGAGGAGGATCCAGCCAACTATCCTGCTGACAGAGGAGATGATGATGATGCAAGGATGTAGCACTAAGCTCCTGCTGAAGCCTGCAGCTGCTGCTTATCACTTGACCAGACTCCATACATTGCTTAGCTCGCGTCAACGGCTAAAGGATGGGCCATCCGAACCCAGCGTCGACTACCGGTTCCTCTCTCTCCATACGCATCACGCATTCCTCAATACCCGCCATCCACCACTACCTATATCATCACCACCACCCATTAGCCCTACTTATGTTGAGGGATCTATGGGATCCCGAGCTGCTGGGATTAGACAGAGAGATGCACTACCTTCAGGACTGAGATACCCAGATTGGTTTACCGCTTTGTAAAGAGGGGCTGTGTCGAACTACTCCTGGTCCTGGAATGCCGAGGTCGGGAGAGTTCGGCAGCTGGTGCTGCTCGGCAGTTTGGACCTACCACAGCTGAGGCAGACCTTTATGGATTTACTGATATGTTAGAGGCCGCTCCAGGACCCGCTAGATGCCTAGAGAAGTTAGCTATGGTATTAGGATACATGGGATGATCCTGTTGGAGCCATCCAGAGATAGCCACCGACCACCCTTAAGGGGGTCAACCACAGAGTTATTGAGTTGTCTCTACTGTTGAGCCAAGAGATGAAGAATCATATATTCTCATCTAGATTATGCCCGGTATGACCGAGCCTACTTAAGAGCCCGAGTCAACAAGTTGACATGATAGGCCCTTCCACTGACGCACTGCCCTTTTATAGAGGAGGAGGCCTAGATACGCTGCCGCTTGGGGACGGTCGATGGATACCTGCACCAGTAACATTCCGGAGGGCATGTCACAAACGACTACCGGTCATGGCTCACAGTCTGAGATCAGTGAGTTAAGGCAGCAGACCAGAGGAACAGACAAGATTTCAGAGCTGCTAAGAGCAGACTATCGAGGCAGAGGCAGTTAGCCAGAGACCCTAAAGATAGTGAAGACCTAAGGCTCAGATGACCGAGCAAGGGCAGTCGTATCTCTACAGTGACCTGGGCGGAAGACCCTCAACCAGAGCTAACCAGAGGAGGCCGTAGCTAGTTCGTAGACGGTGTTATGGTTTAGCTACCTGTACATCCTGTTAATATTAATGGGTTATTCCCAGCTAGCAAAAAGACGTATAGATCTTTTTTTTTGTCTAGCTACTCTGTATAGAATTTTTTTTTGCTACTTTGTTTAGGATCATTGTTCATGTATCGGTACTTTGTACAGCCTACTAAGTATTACGAGTAATCTCGGCTATTAATGGCTTTAAGGTTATTTTAGCTTGTAACCTAAAGTGTTGATCGTTTGTATTTAAAACCAATCATGTACTAGTTTCCCAAGTATAAATGAAAAGGTTGGAAATTAGTTTTATATGAAATCGAAGTTATTGTGAATGAATGTCGATTTGTAATTTTCAATACGTTTGTGATTATCACCATGTGTTGTGATCATCGTGTTTATCATTATGAACTCATCGGGTTTATGGTTAAAGATTTTGAAATCTTACTGGTGTTATGTTTCTGTGATAAGAAAATGCACCTAGAGGAAGGCCCCCAAGAACCACGAGGGCAAGGCCATCCACCGCGACCGCGACTTATCCCCCACAAGTCACCACAAACTCCCCCACCTATCCCACCACAACACAACTCCCCACCGGATCACAGACCCTACTACACCCTACCGAACTTCGGTCACCAATGCCCAAACCTGCAGGCCATATTCGACGATGGTGTCACTCTTGCTGTGTTGGCAGCACGTGCCACTACCAAATGCGATGATAGCCATACCTCGGGAACTGGTGCAAGAAGGAATGAACGCACCAAAGTTCGGATGCAAACTATCAAGACTTCATGAAATGTCAACCCTTATTCTTCAAGGGTACAGAAGGAGTGGTCAGCTTGACCCAGTGGTTTGAGAGGATGGAAACCGTGTTTCGCATAAGTAACTGCACTGTGGAGAATCAAGTGAAGTTTGCCACTTGTACTCTTATGGGAACTGCTCTAACATGGTGGAACTCACATGCTAGGACAGTGACTAATGAGGTGGCATATGCAATGACGTGGTCTGACTTGAAGAAGAAGATGACAACTAATATTATCCGATAATGAATCAAGAAGATGAGGTAAGAGGTTGTGGACCTAAAAGTACAAGCACCGGATGTGGTAGCCTACAAACCAACGTTTCAGGATGCTTAGCTTTGCTAGACGTCCAAATTTTCCCATGAAGAGACTGACAAAACATTGAAAAGATATGTCGGTGGGGATGCCCGACTCAATTTATTTCAAGTGTGTGGCATCGAAGCCAAAGACGCCATATGCAGAGGCTATTGAGATGGCAACTGCCTATGGATAGGAGGATTAACACTTTGGCTGAGAGGCAGACAGAAAACAAGAGGAAGTTTGAAGACGCTCCTCGATATAACCAAAACCAACAACCAAACAAAAGGCAGAACACAGGCAGGGCCTATGCTAACCGGGAACGTGACAGAGACCGGTAAGAGGGGCTAAACTCGATGTCCCAAGTGTAACTTCAACCATAATGGTCCTTGTTACAAACCACCATAGCACTAATGCAAAAGCCTGGCCACCTGGCAAGGACTGTAGGACCGGCCTGCGACTATGCAAACAACAACAATCAGCAATAACAATAACAACAACAACCACAACAACAATAACAACAACACAAACCATTTTATAAAATGATAATTCTTTTTAATTTTTAGTAACAACAACAACCAAAGAGCCAAGGGGCAAATACCAATGCCACTTTTTGCTTTGAGTGTGGGCTTCCAGCCACTACAGGAGCCAAGCTGCCCCCATGGAAGAACATGAATCATGGAAATGGTAACGGTGTAACCAGGGCTTATGCAGTGGAGTTTGGCAGGCAAAACCAACATACAACGTTATGAGGTACGTTCTCCTAACAACCGTTTGCTTCCATTTTAGATGATACTGGTGCAAATAAAGTTTGTGTCTACTCCAATTTAGGTGCTTTGATTAATATAGCCCCCACGACCTTAAGATTACATGTTATAACTTTAAAATTAGCTGATGGTAGAGTAATATGGGTAAATACGGTATTACTGGGTTGCACGTTAAATTTTCTGAACCATCCGTTTCACGTCGACCTAATGCCTGTAGAAATGGGTACTTATGACGTCATAATTGGCATGGACTGGTTGACGAAATACCAAGCCGTTATTGACTGTGCTAAGAAGATCGTTCGTATTCCCTTTGGGAGCGAAATCTTAATTTTTCATGGAAACGGAAGTAGAAATAAACGCGGGACTCGATTAAACATCATCTCGTCAACCAAAGCCCAGAAGTATCTGCTTCAGGATGTCACCTTCTGTTGCACATATTTACCATCAAGAGAGCTAGAGACAAGACGAAAGAGAAGCACGCAAGAATGTACCGATCGTCAAAAATTTTCCCGAAGTATTTCCCGAGGACTTGCCAGGTCTTCCACCTACCAGACAAGTGGAATTTCGCATCGATCTAGTACCTGGTGCTGCACCTTTACACTGCAACCTATCGATTGGCCCATCATAAATGAAAGAATTTGCGGATCAACTACAAGAGCTTTCCGACAAAGGCTTTAAATAAACCTAGTTCGTCACCAGTGGGATCTCCAGTTTCTATCGTCAAGAAGAAAGATGGATCGTTAGGATGTGCATAAGATTATCGGAGTTAAAACAAACTAACGGTGAAGAAACCGTTATCCTTACCAAGAATTGATGAATTAGTTGACCAGCAACTTCAAGGGTCGAGTGTTTATGTCAAAAATCGACCTAAGTCAGGTTATCACCAATTGAAGGTCGAGCAGAAACGTCTCGAATACTGCCTTCAAGAAACTCGATATGGACATTATGAATTCCAAGGTCCATGCCGTTTTGGTTCACCACGCACCTGCTTGTTATGGACCTCATGAACCGAGTGTGCAAACCTTATCTGGACAAATTCGTAATTTCCTTATTGACGATATTTTGATCTATTCCAAAGCAAGCAAGAGTTCTCGCAAACATCTAAGATAATATTGGATTGTTGAAGAAAAGGAAGTTGTATGCAAAATTCCAAATGGAATTTGGATCAAGGTCAGTTTCCTCGAATCACAAGTGATTGATAATAAAGGGATTCATGTGGATCCAGCCAAGATCGAGATCCGATTAAAGAATTGGGCATCTCCTAAACAACCACGAGATTCGCAGTTTTAGGTCGGCTTGGCTGGGTATATCCGCGATTCATTGAAGGTTTTCAAGATTGCCAAACCAATGACCAAGCTCACTCAAAAAGAAGAGTCAAGTTTGAGTGGTGTGACAAACAAGAAGCACGTTCCAGTATTGAAGCAGAAGTTGTGTATGCCCAATTCTGGCTTTACCCGAAGAAGTGAAGATTTTTATCAAAATACTCGATCTTCGAAAAAGGGTATGCGCCTGTGTTGATGCAATGAAAAGGTGATTTCTTATGGCATCACGCCAGTTAAAAGATCCATAGAAAACTATACTACTTACTCATGAGCTGGAGACCTGGAGCAGTTGTGGTCGGCTCTGAAGATTTGGAGCACGAGCTTATGGTAACCAAGTGTACTTTCATTCACTGATCATAAGAGTTTACAACATATTCTTATCAGAATGAATTGAAAACATGAACAAACCCGGGATGTTAGAGTTGCGTAGGATTTCACGATTTATATTCGCTATCACCCAGGAAGCAAATGTCCGTTGCTATGCTTTTGAGCAGAAGAACGGAACCACCGTTAAAGTTATTCCGAGCTTTAATCAGAATATTGGCTTGGATCTTCCTAACCAAACTTGAACCGCTCAGAATGAAGCAGGAAACCCAAAAACATCCAGACGAGATGTTTGGAGAGTGATGTTGGAGGTATGCTGATTGAAAATGCTAAATATCCAGAGGCAATTAGAACGGAAAAGTTGGAACCTCGTACGGATGGAACCCTATGCCTCAATGGCAGGAGTTGGTTACCTTGTTATGGCGATTTGCGGACTGTGATCATGCACGAGTCCCACAAATCGAAGTATTCTATCCATCCAGGTTCCGAGAAAATGTACCAAGACGTAAAGAAGCTATATTGGTGGCCCAATATGAAAGCTGATATCGCCACCTATGTTAGCAAGTGCTTGACCTGTGCTAAGGTTAAGGCCGAACATCAGAGACAATCGGGTTTGTTGGTACAACCCGAGATACCTCAATGGAAGTGGGACAATATCACGATGGATTTTGTCACAAAGCTTCCTAGGTCATCACAAGGGTATGACACCATTTGGGTAATCGTTGACCGTCTTACAAAGTCAGCAATCTTTATACCCATGAAAGAAACTGACCCTCTGGAGAAACTAGCGAGAATGTACCTGAAAGAAGTAGTAACAAGGCATGGAATACCGGTCTCGATTATTTGTGATCGTGACCCTAGGTTCGCATCGAATTTCTGGAGGTCGCTTCAGAAAGCTTTGGGTACAAGTTTAGATATGAGTACGGCATATCATCCGCAAACTGACGGACAAAGCGAGAGAACTATTCAAACTCTCGAAGATATGCTTAGAGCTTGTGTGATCGACTTTGGGAATGGTTGGGTTAAACATTTGCCATTGGTCGAGTTTTCATACAATAACAGTTATCATGCTAGCATTAAGGCTGCACCCTTTGAGGCACTTTACAGTAGAAAATGTCGTTCGCCTATTTGTTGGGCTGAGGTTGGAGAAGCTCAACTCACCGGTCCAGAGATAGTACAAGAGACGACTGACAAAATCATTCTAGTTAAGCAAAGGATGCAAGCCGCTCGTGATAGGCAAAAGAGCTACACTGATTTGAAGCGTAAGCCAATAGAGTTTGAG
>BQNB010087773.1:12113-27832 GCA_026074375.1 Tanacetum coccineum | reverse complement strand
CATACACCATATATTGCAACAGGCACATAAGTCAATACTAACGGTTTGACTAACCTGCTCAAATCATGGTTGTCACAGTTATATTCAGCCAAACACACCCTTGGCTGTTATGTTAAGTCAAACGCACCCTCTGTGGTGGTTGAGCAAGTCAAACGCACCCTGGTTGCGACTAAAAGAAACCACACGCACCCTTGTGGGTGGTGGCTACAACCCGAACGCACCCTAGTGGGTGGTTTAATAAAACAAACGCACCCTTTTCGGGTTTTTAAGTAAACCAAACGCACCCTTTGTGGTGCTACCATAAAAACCCAACACACCCAACACACCCTGGTGGCTGACCCGAAGCCCAACCCACCCTCTGGTGGCTGACCTGAAACCCAACCCACCCTTTGGTGGCTCGCGACTGCAACCGAACGCACCCTTGTGGTGCTTATGAGATGGTGGCAAGGTGGTGGTTTCGGTAGTAGTGGAGATGGTGGTAAGGAGGTCGTGAATGTGGTGGTGCGTGGCTAGTGTGGAGTGGTGATGGTGGTAAGATGGTGGTGTGATGATGTTTGTGGTGTCGTGAGTGATGTGGTGGCGTTAGATGTGTGGCAGCGGCGTGGGGATGAAGGTGGTGTGCCGGCTGGGTGCCGACGGTGAGTTGGCCGGAGGTGGCCGGAACCTGGCCGGGAATGGGAGAGAGGAAAAAGAGGATAGGTTTTATCAAAAAAATGAGATGGAACCCTAATGCCTATGTATTTATAGTTAGAAACTTTTAAAAACAACTTAGCAAATGTAAAATAGTCTAAGGGTTTTTGTGTAAATGTTATTAAAGGGACCACAAGTGTAATTTTTGTAAAGTATTGGTTCGGGTCTCGTTTGAGCTAGTTAACGAATGATTTAAAACACGAAAGTTGCGCCATTGTTTTCCAAATTATTTTTCCTATAAAAATGAGTATTTACACAACTTTATTTCATAATTGTTTTATAACCTTTATTTAAATTGCTTATCATTTAATTGTGTATCACTGACAAACTTTGTCCGTAAAATGAACGTTAACTTGAATAATTGCGTTTTTAACATACGTTAGTGAATAAAATGATAAATAATTTATTAAATATTTTTATTTAATAAGAAGTGATAATTAAATATAATTTAATTATTTGCATGTCTCTACGCGTTGTTCTCGTTTCTAAAAATTTTCGAGGGCATTTCAGTCACTTTCTGTTTGTTTTCGGGTCTCGGGCAAAACTAAAAAGTTGTCCGGAATGTCGTTTTACATCAAATTGCTTTAGAGTCCGAGTTGTGAAAACGTGATTTAGCGGGTCGTTTTTTATAAGTTAACTTATGAATAACATATATCTTCTCGGTTTCAAGTCAAATAAGTTAAAAATAAATTTGCGCATGAGAGATATGTAATAATAATTATGATTTATTATTTAAATATGTTCGAAAAATTACCGGTTACGCGGTACTCGTTTTTATGTGACAATAAAAGATCAAAAGTCAAAAAGTCAAGTCGGACCCGAAAAGTCAAAGGGTAAATTAGTCATTTAAAATTCTGAAAATTGCCAGTTGTTACAATGTTACCGTTTAAATGTTACAGTTTCGACTACACAGCGGGATAAATTGCTCTCACTCAGGACTTAGTTGACTATGGTGAAACAAATTAAATGGGTACATCCGGGACTTAATTGACTTTGATGTTACCATTTAGACTATATAGAGGAACAAATTGCGTACACTCAGGACTTAATTGACTTTAGTGTAGCAATTCATATCTGCACTTTCCTGAAGGGAGAAAAGTGCATTTTTGGGTCTTAATTGATTTTGGTGCTACGGTTTCAACTTCGAAAAGGGGATAAAGTGTGTACTTTGGGCTGAATTCAAACAGACTGGAATGCTTCCTAAGTGAGACGATGTTGATGATATCATCCCCTCCCACATAGTATCCTAAATGAGAAAGGAGGTCTTTGAGCCGAGCTGGAGGAGGTTGTATGATTCAAGACTAGTGCATTGATTCTTAATCAATCTCAAGGGTGTCTGTTTAGGAGGGAGGTGAAGAAAGAGAGCCTACTAGTTGAGAGAGAGTAAAAACTCAACTAGATACTACACAAGAAGTTCAGAGCATAATTCACATCAAAGCCGAAGTATTCGGATAAGGGAACTTCAAGGATGACAATTGAAAAGCAGATTCTAGAAAACTTCGACATGACCAGAAGTGCAAGAAAATGAAGTTTTTCAAGGCATGCAGCTGATTTGGAAACTTTGAGATGACCAGAAGTGTATGAAGAAAGGTGTTGAAGACATGTCAAGAAGTTATCCTTAGCATTATGATTACAGTGTGTTCGTCTACAAGCTGAAGAAATAGAGCTGGAGTATTCAAGAAGATCAAGGTCGCTGAAGACAATCTCAAGGAATACTGGACTTCATTGTTATCGTGTTGATAATCCTTATCAATTTACTTTATTTTTTCTTGTAGGAAACATTGTAACCAATTCATGTGTGACACCATCTTGGAGGGAGATTGTTAGACTTACTATTTTGTAAAGCTGGCGTCTTACACGTGAATTAGACTAGCTATAGACCAACTGCTAAACGCAGGGACTATTATTGTATATGTGGTATAGATAGCTTTGTGTTAGGGTATAAATACCCCTCATGACTCTCCATGAGGGGTTGGTTGAATCATTGTGTAAACTTCATTCTTATCTTAATAAAACACATAGTTCATTCCCTTTCTCTCTCTACTTTCTCTCACTAGAAAAGATGTTCCATTTTCTCTTCTTTGATCAACCAAGACCCCCCGATAAGGTGTTTTGTATAATGTAACAGAACCCAGTGACTTAGATTTAGTTATGAGATTAAGATAGCTAGCGGGCAGTTAGTAGAAATCGATAAGGTCATTAAGGGTTGCAAACTGGAAATAGAAGGTTACGAGTTTGATATTAATTTGATACCGTTTGGAAGCGAGAGTTTCGATGTGATCATAGGAATGGATTGGTTGTCCAACCATAAGGCTGAGATAATTTTTCACGAGAAGGTATTCAGAATACCACTACCGGACAGCAAAGTACTTAGAGTTATAGGAGAAAGACCGGAGGAGAAAATGAGGCATCTAGTGAGTGCTAAGGCCAAGGAACAGAAATAAGAAGAACTTGTTGTGGTCAAAGACTTTCCTGAGGTATTTCCGGAGGACCTATCAGGATTGCCCCCTATTCGGGAAATCGAATTTCGGATTGAGTTAGTCCCTAGAGCAATACCGGTCGCGAAATCTTCCTATGGATTGGCACCTTCTGAAATGGAGGAGTTGTTGGGTCAACTCAAGGAACTCCAGGACAAGGGTTTCATTCGACCAAGCTCATCGCCTTGGGGAGCACCGGTATTGTTTGTGAAGAAAAAAGATGGTTCCTTTAGGATGTGTATTGATTATCAGAGTTGAACAAGTTCACCATTAAGAACCGTTATCCACTCCCTAGGATAGACGACCTATTTAATCAGTTGCAAGGATCGCAGTACTTCTCTAAGATAGATCTTAGGTCCGGATACCACCAACTGAGAGTGCATGAGGATGACATTCCAAAGACCGCGTTTAGAACTCGTTATGGACATTTCGAATTCACAATAATGCCCTTTGGTTTGACTAACGCACCAGCGGTATTTATGGATCTAATGAACCGAGTGTGTAGGCCTTATTTAGACAAGTTTATGATAGTGTTCGTTGATGACATCTTGATTTACTCTAAGACCCGGGAAGGGCATGAAGTGCACTTAGGGTTAGTCTTAGAATTGCTTAAGGAAGAGAAACTGTATGTTAAGTTTTCTAAGTTCGAATTCTGGTTGCAGGAAGTACAGTTTCTTGGTCATGTGATTAATGGAAATGGTATCCATGTAGACCCTAAGGTTCGTTCATTTTTAGGTTTGGCAGGGTATTATCGTTGGTTCATAGAGAAATTTTCTAAGATAGCTAAGTCCCTGACCATTTTAACTCAGAAAAGTAAGACCCTTGATTGGGGTGAGGAACAGAAAAGGGCATTTCAAAATATAAAGGACAAGTTATGTAATGCACCTGTTCTAGCTCTCCTTAATGGATCGGAAGATTTTGTGGTGTATTGTGATGCGTTTGGCTCAGGATTAGGTTGTGTGTTGATGCAAAGAGGTAAGGTGATAGCTTATGCATCTAGGCAGTTGAAAATCCATGAGAATAATTACACCACCCATGATTTTGAACTGGGTGCGATTGTGTTTGCACTTAAGATTTGGAGACATTATTTGTTTGGGACAAAGAGTGTCATATATACCGACCAGAAGAGTCTCCAGCATATCTTTAGTCAGAAGGAACGATACAAGAGACAGCGTCGCTGGATAGAGCTTTTTAGTGATTATGACTGCAAAATTCGCTACCACCCTAGTAAGGCAAATGTAGTAGCTGGTGCACTAAGTAGGAAAGATAGGGTGAAACCAAAGAGAGTTCGAGTTATGAATATGACCCTTCAATCGAGTATCAAGGATAGGATATTAGCGGCTTAGGATGAGGCGTCTGATGAATCTGCAGGGTTGCAGAAAGGGTTAGATGAGATGATAGAGCATAGGAGTGATGGTGCATTGTATTACCTGGATCGAATATGGGTTCTTTTAAAAGGTGATGTGAGAACCTTGATAATGGACGAAGCCCATAAGTCGAAGTACTCTGTACACCTAGGAGCTGATAAAATGTATTATGACCTTAGAGATAGGTATTGGTGGTCGGGAATGAAGAAAGATATAGAGGTATATGTTAGTAAGTATTTGAATTGTTTGAAGGTTATGGCTGAACATCAGAGGCCATCTGGCTTATTGCAGCAACCTGAGATCCCTGAATGGAAAGGAAAAAGACAGCGATGGATTTCGTTACGAAATTACCGAGGACTAGTAGTGGGCATGACACAATCTGGGTCATTGTGGACCGGTTGACTAAGTCTGCTCATTTTCTACCTATGCGGGAGGATTATAAGATGGATAGGTTAGCTAGACTATATCTGAATGAGATTGTAGCTAGGCATGGTGTGCAGATCTCAATCATATCGGATCATGATAGTCGTTTTACATCGAGGTTTTGGCAGTCAATGCAAGAGGCATTAGGAGCCCGTTTAGACATGAGTACGGCTTACCTCCCTCAGACCGATGGTCAGAGTGAGCGTACTATTCAGACCTTGGAAGACATGCTTAGGGCATGCGTCCTTGACTTCGGGGGAAGTTAGGATGTTCATCTTCCATTGGTTGAGTTTTCGTATAACCAGTTATCATTCTAGTGTGAGATGTGCACCGTTTGAAGCTTTGTATGGTAGAAAGTGTCGTTCCCCGATCATGTGGGCAAAGGTTAGAGAGGGTCAGTTGATAGGACCTGAGTTAGTGCAAGAGACCACTGAGAAGATCTCGCAGATTAATGATAGACTTAAGGTTGCGCGCGATCGTCAGAAAAGTTATGCCGATAAGAGGAGAAAACCCTTAGAGTTCAGTGTAAGTGAGTACGTCTTGCTCAAAGTGTCACCTTAGAAAGGTGTGGTAAGCTTTGGGAAGAAGGGGAAATTAGCACCTAGGTTCGTTGGACCATTTGAGATCACTGAGCGGATCGATCTAGTAGCCTGTAGGCTTAGGTTGCCTGAGGAATTGAATGGTGTTCATGACACATTCCACGTGTCAAACCTTAAGAAGTGTTTGGTTGACCCAACACTGCAAGTGCCCTTGGATGAGATCCAAGTTGATGCTAAGTTGAATTTTGTAGAAGAACTTGTGGAAATTTTAGAGAGGGAATTCAAGAAGCTTAAGTGGAGTAGAATTACCATCATCAAGGTTCGGTGGTATTCGAAACGTGGACCTGAATTCACGTGGGAACGTGAAGACCAGATGAAACTTAAGTACCCACATTTGTTTAGTGCTAGTAGTAGTTGAATTTCTGGGTCGAAATTCTTTTAAGGGGTGTAGAATGTAACCCTTGCCCTTTTCTGTGATTTGGACGTTCTAATTTAGTCCTTTAACTACTTGACTTTTGTCATTTTATGTTTGAACAAGTACCGTGTTGACAGTGGTGAATTTATGTGATTGAGGTGTTTTATGGTTATATGGTGTATAATAATCCTTTTTAGAGGGTATTATTATGTTGATTATGTTCTGGGTGGTTTGACCCGTGAATAGTGTGAAATGCCGAAAACGAGTCCCGACACGTCCGATAATGTTCAAAATGATTTTTGGGAAGTTTAATGTGGAAATAAGTCGTGTAAATACTCTAAGTTATGGGAAAATTAATTTTAAAGTGAATGAAAATGCTAAATAACTTCGGGAAATATTTTACGATCAAGGTTTTTGAGTTTTAAGTGAACCCGACACAAAAAGAGGCATCCCGAGACCCCCTAAGATACCCTAGCCGGTTTCAAACCTTGTGGGGGGACAAGGAGGCACTTTTTTGCAACCATGGTCCTTTGTTGGTACACATATTGGCTTATATGATTTTGTTTCCATCCTAAAGCACACATTTCTCATTTTGAAACTTCACACACTCATTTGTTTCTCTCTTGTGTTGCGTCCGACCAAAGCACACACACAAACACATACATTTTTCAATCTTTGATCAAAAACATGAAGATTTGCAGATTCGTGGGTTGATTATAGTATTCGGGTTATTGTTTAAACTACGTTTGGGTAGTCGGTTCGCATTCGTTCTCGCTTTTCAAAACCCTCTTTGTAAGTTTTCTAAATCTTGACTTAACTTGTACTTTTGTGTGTTAAATTGATGTAGTGAAAGAAACAAGATAAGACACAAATTGAATCTGTTGATTCCAACGAATACCAGAAACAATCTTCCAACTATCGTTGATTCAAAAGAATACCGATAATCAGGCAAACTCCAACAATCGTTGATTCAAACGAATACCGATTATTAAGAGAATCTTAGCAAACCGCCAAGAACAAAGCAAAGCTTTTATTATTAAAACTCAAAGATATATCCCAATACAAAGAAAATACCTAATATTTATAGGAAAACTAGAGACCTTTCATTTTCCCTAAATTTATAACTAATTAAAAATTAAATACTTTTCTAATTACAATTTATTGTCAAACAATAAATTTATTGTGACTTTTCATTTTCCTAAACCGCAAAAAAAAACTCGTCATCGAGTTTTCCTTACTCGTCCCTTGTACTCATAGTATCCAAATATGTATCCCTTGTATCAAATGTCCTTTCTTTATAATGACTCGACCTCGAACCTTGATCGTCTTAAAACCAAACTTATCAACCATGGGTTTAGCTTTCAAATACCCTTCTTGATATTTTTTGTCAATCAAAATACTAATCTCGACCAAATTACCTTTTTGCAACCAAATTAACTCATGAGGATTTAAATCTACGATTTTTGAAAAATCAACACTTACAGTAGTTTGGATCAATAAAGAGAAAAGATCATTAACCACAACTACAACGTCTTTGATGTTTTCTTCTTCCCCACCAAATTCTCCTTTCCCAACAAATCTTTCTTCTTTCTCAGTGACATCTTCAATATCGGTATCATAAACTGACATCGATTCTTCTTCTACACGCAAAACAACACCCGAAAATGACACATTATTCTTACCCTCTTGAAAATTTGGATAATTGTCAACAAATCCTTTCCCAACATCTCCACTCACAATCTCTTCTTCATATGGATAATCATCAAATACTGGAGGTCCTTCATAATCGTCATCAAATTGATCATCATCAAATATTAGAGGTCCTTCATAATCGTCACCCGCCACACCATAATCTCCCCATTCATCAGAAGATGAACCATCACCCTCAAAGAACGGATATTCTAACTCTTCATCTTCACTTCTCTTTGAAGACATCTTAATCAGGAACTTTGGCTCTTGATACCAACTGATGTAGTGAAAGAAACAAGATAAGACGCAAATTGAATCTGTTGATTCCAACGAATACCAGAAATAATCTTCCAACTATCGTTGATTCAAAAGAATACCGATAATCAGGCAAACTCTAACAATTATTGATTCAAACGAATACCGATTATTAAGAGAATCTTAGCAAACCGCCAAGAACAAAGCAAAGCTTTTATTATTAAAACTCAAAGATATATATCCCAATACAAAGAAAATATCTAATATTTATAGGAAAACAAAAGACCTTTCATTTTCCCTAAATTTATAACCAATTAGAAATTAAATACTATCCTAATCACAATTTATTGTCAAACTTAAATAACATTAAAGAAAATTAATGTCTTGTTTTGACTATGCGTTTTGAGTTTGACTAGAAGTTGAAACCGCATCATAAATGATGCATAGAAGCTAGTTGTATTTGTTAAAAAATCGAAAATGAAAAATTTGCGAAAGGTTATAAAGGGTTCGGTTTAGGGTTCGAACAAAGGAAAAAGGAAATGAGGTTTTGTTAGTTTTATTGTCGTAGTTGTGATGGTTGAAAAACATTTATTTGCTATGTAGCTTATTTGGGATATTGGATTATTTGGCTTATTATTAAGTAATTTTCGAGCTTATTTTGGGCTTATTAGCTCACGGCAATTTAAGGGTATACAAGAGAAGTGTTTTTGGTTTTTTACAACGTATGTCGTGTATTTGTGGACTATTTTGATAGCTTATGGTGATAACCGAATATATTACGTAGCGTATTAGCTTATTTAAAAGCTTATTATAGTTTTGGGAGCTTATGAGCTCACGACCCAATAAGCCTCTTTAAGTCGTGGCTTAGAGCTTATTGTGGTCCGGGTTATTTTGTTAGTAGTGTTTTGGGCTTATATATTTTCTAACGGGCTTTGATATTGGGCCTAAAATATATATTATGCATAAAAATATCTTAATGGATCCTTTTTGGGCCTTAAGGCCCAATAAGCGTAAATTAGTCGTATTATGAGTTTTGGCAAACTTTTGGAAAGCGAAACATACTTATGAATTGATATTGAAAGTCGTTTTTGGGAAATATACTTTGATAAGCGTTGCGAGATATAATTTTGGTATTTTGTCGGAAAATGGTGGTTTGTGGAAAATTGTTTGAAATAAAGGTTTAAAAATCTTGGTAAACGTTGTATAAACGTTCGGGTCATGTCGAAATTTCGTAAAAAGTCTATACTTAGAGTTTTTACTCAAAACGTGATTTATCGATTTAATAATAAAATATTATTATTTTATTATTTTAATAAGTCGACTAAAAGACAAAAATTATATTTTCTGAAACTTTTCTAAATCGTTTAGTATAATTAAACGTTTCGTTTCTTATAACTTAAATGATGAATTAATGGTAACTAAGAGTACCGAATAGATTTACCGAGATATATATATAAGTATTTATTACTTATCTATTATATTAGCAAGGTATAAGTATATATATTATACTAAAGTATGAGTTGGAAGTGTGTTATTTTTGAAGATAAGTCATCAACCATCACACCAATGAAAACGTTAAGGGTGACTGTACAACGCGCATCTGACCTCTATGCATCAAACCCTAAAACTGTTTTGGAAATAAATGTCTAAGTGGAACATTAATTGGACTAGGTCGTGTTCGAACGTCGTTGCATTTGCTTGTGTGATATTGAGTTTGCTGCTTGAGGTGAGTACTCGTAGCCCCGCTTTTTAAATCTTTTCTGTTGGGGGAAAATGATACTCAAATGTGTTTTGAACTGTTTTTCTGAATTGTGCGAAATGTGGTTTTGTTTTTGGGACAATTTATGTGCTTATGACTGCTATATGAATATTATGTGGTATGATTGTTCTTGCATGCATCGAGGTGCATGGCAAGGTGTGATTAGCATGGATTTGCTATGTTTGTGAAGGGTCTTCCCTAAGTAAATGCTCCAGCTGGTAGGCTTTAGGTGCGTATGACCTCGGGGTTGCGACCTCAAGAGCATTGATATATGCTGGTTTGATGATTAGCGAGGATGCTAGGTCATGGTACATGATTAGCGGTGATGCTAAGTCATGGGTTTTGAGTGTTTTGCATATATTCACTGTCATATTGCACAATTGTCCCACTGTTTGAAATATTGGCACGGCAACTAGGTTTCTTCAAACCTACGAGCTCACCAACATTATTGTTGACCTTTTCGAGTATCAATTTCAAGTGAAGTTAATGAACAGTAAGGTTGTGATGCGAGATAGCAGACCTCAAGGGTATCCTATATGGATCATGTATTGAGAAGTCTTGCATTTGGTGATTGTTTGAACTCAGTAGTTTGAGGATTGTTGTTCTAAGATTGATATGGACCCCTGCGTGGGCATTTGGATTTGTAAGTGACTATGTGATGTGTTCTTGTTGGGATTTCACTCAAGTCTGTACTTGAGGTGGATGATCTTCATAACACTTTTTCATTAATGCATTTTTGATTTCTCTATTTTGTATCTTGTGTTATGATTGATCATTCTTCGTCACATACCGGTGTTTCTGCCTATGCGGGGTGTGACAAGTATCTTGAGATTTCTTCGTTTAAGCTCCAAATGCGTGCCTTTTAGCATAACTTCACCGATTACTCCATAATTATTGTAAATAACAACTTTAAGCAATTAAGTACTAATTCTTGCAATACTTTATACATAATAGGTAAGAAACATCGTGATCATCAAAAGAGTTACACTGATGTGAGCCATAAACCGTTAGAATTTCAGGTTGTGGATAAGGTCATGTTGAAAGTCTCACCATGGAAGGGCGTGATACATTTCAGGAAATGAGGAAAGCTAAACTCAAGGTATGTTGGACCCTTTAAGTGTCTAGCTAGGATTGACCCAGTAGCTTACCGACTCGAGCTTCCACAAGAACTTAGTGGTGTTCACAACATGTTTTACGTCTCAAATCTGAAGAAATGCTTAGTTGATGAAACACTCGTTATTCCACTAGAATAAATTCAAGTCGATGAAAACTACACTTCGTCGAGGAAACAAAGTCGTATTCTGATCGTTAAGGTTCGGTGGAATTCTAAGAGATATAATGAATTCACTTGGGAGCGTGAAGATCAAATCCGTAACAAATACCCACATTTTTCCTAAACACCTCATCACCGAATACCACAAACTGAATTTCAGGACGAAATTCATTTAACGGGGGAAGACTGCGACAACTAACATTTTCAGGTTAACATTTATTTCATTCCTTGAATGTTTTATTCTAAAAATGTAAATATTTGTCATTTGACTTTACGTATAACCGTTAGGTAATCTCGCGTATAACGAGAAACATCTTTGCACATATTCCATCACTAAACTATGTTTAGTCTACATTAAGCAAGTACATTATTATTCTCATGAGCGTGATTTTATAATCATACGCATTTGGTTTTACAAATTTTATGTAAATCTTTCAAGTCTTGCATTATATTTCATGCATGCATGCACTACATACCCAATACTCTCACCTAGGCCATTTCCTTGACCATTCAATTCATCAACACGCTCATCATTACCTTCCCTAGGTCTTCTACCCCTTCCACCTCTACTAACCCGTTCACCCGTTCCCCCTCCTAGTGATTCGGCAGCAGGCCGGCCAGCACTTTGGGTTCTCATCCTTGGCGGCATTATCTATACGAGGGAGAACATGGGCAACGTTAGGTAAGTGGGAAGACTCGCACACATTCATCGAATATCTTACTATACAAAACCAAATATACGCGCAACACCACCCTACGGTGTCAACATCGATTTGTGTAAACAACAATACCAAGTATGAGTGAGTTGTGACACGCTTATAATTACGTTGGCCACCGTACTTATATTCGCATCCTTTCCCATTCATATTAAATATTAAGCCTACTCATTTCAATGACTGACATAACTAAGGCACCAAACAAAAAACACACAAAGGCACACCAAAAGCGGAACACCGAACACATAGATCCTTAGCAATCTAAATGACGGTCTTTAGGTTATAGTCTAGGCTAATTCAACCTAGTTCTCTATAACTTGCTCTGTTACAATCTGTCATACGCCGACAAATGTTGGGAAATCGGGAATGCAACATAATGATCAATCATAACACAAGGTACAAAATAGAGAAAAACTACATTGCATAAACTCCAAGTGCTATGAAGACCATCAACCTTGAACAAACTCAAGTGATGTCCCAAATCGCAACTAAAACTCAATAAAATCTCTTACATTATTTATTTCCATATGCCCTCGTTTAGCGGGGACCATAACCAAAAAATTAATCCAGATCTCCAAATACTAAAAATCAAACAACAAGCAAGCAAGACTTCAAACGAAATTCCACACAGGATACTTCTAAGTCTGCTATTAATCACCAAACTATTCCTCTTTCACTTCACCTGAAAATGATACTCGAAAACGTCAACAATAATGTTGGTGAGCTCGTAGGTTTGACCTTAAACCCAAAAGTTGTGCCAATATTTCAACAGTGGACAATAGTGCTATATGACAGTGAATATATGCTTACAATCCAAGACATAGACATCCCCGCTAGTCATATATAAACATCCAATATTTAATCCGGGTTGAAGTCGCACTCCTAAATCACTAACGGACTAATAGGGTCCTACCAGCTGGAGCCTATATTAGGGCAGTACCACACAGAACCTTGATGCAAACACAGTACAGGCAAGTAGCACATAAAACTTGTATGCCAAACACAGTTGCATACAAGTACCACACAGAAACCTGTGCCATGCCAAACATAGTACATGCAAGTAAATCAACACATAATATTCACATAACAGTCATAAGCAATATCTTGTCCAAAACAAACAACGTTTTCAAAGGATCAATTCAAAACATTTCAAAACACATTTGAGTATCATTTTCCCCTAACGGAAAAACAGTAAAAAGTGGGGCTACGAGAACTCACCTTAAGCAAGCCTTTAGCAACCAACTTCTACTACACAAGCAAATGCAACGACGCCCGCACACGACCTAGTCCAGTTAATGTCTCATTTTAATCAATCACTTCCAAAACAATCTTCACGTTTGATGCATAGAGTTTAGAAGCCGTTGTACATTTACCAAAACAGTTTTAGTGTGTGATGGTTGACTACTTATCTCACAATAAATCAGATTCTATTCTACCGATAAATACATACTTATACTATTTAGCGCAAATAGATAAGTAATATAATAAATATTTATAATTATTAATTATAAATATATCTCGACAAGTCCATTCGGTACACCTTAATCACTTCAAAATAATCATTCCTTGATTGAAAACGACACGTTTAATCACAACAAACACCTTAGGAAAGTTTTGAGAAAAATTATATTTTTCGTCTTTTAGTGAATTAATTAATTAAATTAAATAATAAAATAATATTTTATTATTAAAAATCAAAAATCATGTTTTAAGTATAAACTTTTTATGAAATTTCGACATGACCCGTACGTGTTTACAACGTTTTTCTAAGGTTTCAAACCTTAATTTCCAAACACTTTTCACAATTCGACACTTTTCGACAAAATTCCAAAATCTCAAACTTTAACGTTCACCAAAACGTTTTCCCCAAAATAACGATCAATATCACTTCGTAAATACATTTCGCTTTCAAAAAGTTCACCAAAACTCTCAAAATGACCAAATTAGCTTATTGGGCCTCAAGGTCAACAAGGGTCCATTAGGACATTTATAAGTCCAAAATACTATTTAAGTCCAAAACCAATGTCCATTTACATATATAAGTATATACTTATATGTAGAAATAATCCGGACCACAATAAGATATCCCATTAAGCCGCGTCTCAAATAGACTTATTGGGGCGTGAGTCCAGAAACTCCAAAATACGTATATTAAGCTTGAAAACAAGCTATAAAGCTACGTATCGCTTTTGGTTACTACCATAAGCCTCAAAAATAGTCTACAACATATTCCATAACACAAAAATAATCAAAATCACTTTCTAAGTGATTTTGAGAAAGTACACATGGCATATAAGCCCAAATAAACCAAGAAATAGCTTAAAATATGCTCGAATAAGTCATACCAGCTACTATAAAAAATAAGCATTCTAGCATCATATATTATTCAACCATCACGACCACAACATCAAAACTACAAAAACCCTTATTTTCTTTTTCACTATTCACGAACCAAACGCACTTTTTTCTTTCGTTTCGCTTTCAAAAATTAATTTTCACAACGATCAACTTGTATAACTAACATCTATGCATCAAAATAAACCCAAAAGGACAAACAAAATTTAAATTTGAAAACTTACAAGAAAATCTTCAAATTTGTAGATTTCGACACGGAAAAACCCCCCCACCAAAAACCACTCCCCGGACACCCAACGGTTGTTTAAAGAATAACCAAACACTAGATCAAACCCCAAAATATTTGTGTCTTCATGTTTTCTTGATCAAATTTCAAAAAATTATGAGTGTGTGTGTTGGTAGGTGGCGGGTAACGAAAACAAGACAACACACAATGTGGCATTTTTTAGTTTTGATATTTTTTTTAATTTTGAAAATGAACTGTGTAAAAATAAGAATAAGGAAAGCATCTTATGTACAATTTGGACAAGGTTAGCTAAAATTAAGCCACCTTTTCTCCCTAGTCTTCTTTTGACCGGCTATGGTATCCCATGGGGTCTCGGGCCTTTCTTTTCGTGTCGGGATCACTTAAATACTCGTAAAACTCAACCGTAAAATTTACCCCAAAGTTAATTAGCATTTTTATTCACCTTAAAAATATTTTTCCATTAACCTAGAGTATTTATACGACATATTTTCACTTTACACCCTTTAAAACTTATTTGGACATTAACGGATGTGTTAGACTCGTTTTTCGGCATTTCTCAAAATTCACGGGTCAAACCACCCGGAATACACATAACACAATAATACCTTCCAAAAGGGATTATTAATTATAATAAACCACAATTCATCACATATCTCATAAAATCACCACCGTCAACATGGTACAAAAATCTGAATAAACTGACAAAAGTCAAATAGTCAAAGGACTATAAATGAAATATTCAGAACACAAAAAGGGCAAAGGTTAAATCACTAAATGACAATTTTTATCTCAGCTCCTCCCACGGATCCACTAAATGCACTGCACGGATCCAGGGGATGGTGGATCCGTGGGTCGCACGTCTTGTTCCCCTTGGATAGGATTTGAAATTCAAATGGTTGCCTATAAATACCAACCTCACTCCTTCATTTCAAACAACTCTTGAAAAATATTTTTCTTATGCATATTTTTATCTTTTGCATATTCTTTGATCATTATACATGTTACAGAATCCATTACAAGTTATCAACTCATTCCATTCTCTAGTGAAAAACACTCAAGAAGATGTCAAGCTTCAAGTGTTATTAGTTTAGTTGTGTCATCACGTTTGTAATAATTATTCATCTTGTATATCTTGTGCTGTGTGTATCATATGTGTATGATAGGTTAGTATTTAGGCCTGAAAATACATAGTGTGTTAGATTGGTTCTATCTCGAAGTAGAACTCGGTATTTAGCTTTGTACCGGAAAAAGTATAAGCAACGTGTACGGTTTTCTCCGCCTAAAGGGAGCTTGTTGACATAGTGAAGATAACTATCAAGTTGGGTACTTGGGGAGTGGAGTAGGGCGAAGAAGAGATTCGTAGCCGAACCACTATAAATCATTGTGTCATCGGTTTGATCTTTCTTATCTTTACTTGCTTATATTTTGTTGTTAGTGTTGGGAAATACAAGCCAGAAGGTCAAAGTACTGCTAAGTTGAAGGTCAAAGTACTGCCGGCTTAAAGATGAAAAAGT